>JADLZK010002226.1:0-98670 GCA_015847255.1 Hyparrhenia diplandra | reverse complement strand
GTTTACTATAATTGAAAAATGAGTTGTCTTACTCATTTCGATGTGCAATCTTCTCTTGCTAATCAGTGGAAACTTGCTATGTATAAAACTGTACTACATCAGAGGGCCATCAAACGGGTCAAATAGCTTTTGACATTCTTGTCTGTAATATAATCATGATATCTCTTATATTGTCAGCAATTTTCCATGGCCACACATGTTGTTTCAGATTGGTTTCGAAGATGTCAGCCATAATATAGAAATGTTTAATTATCCATGACCTTTGCAGGTAGTGTCCTATTTGCATACAATATTCTTTCCTCAACTGATTTTCTCATTGTATCTGTTATACTCTGTCCTACTAACATACAGAATTCTAATATCAAATTCTCTATTTTATTTTCATAAGTGATTTTGCCTATTACTGCTTTTGTTTCATTATTGCAGTCCAGACCGGCATATGCATGCTCAGGTACACGGTTTATCTAACAAAAAACATATACACCGTTTTCTTTATCACACACATCCATTTAACTTTCGGCCCACTGTTAATACACTCCCTAGATTACCAGCCATACACGCCCTGACTGGTTCTTGCATTAAGACATCATCCATATCAAATCATATATGAGCAGATTTGGACAATGAAGAGAAAAGGAAGGTATGTTATTGCTATGCCCTCCAACACCTTTTGACTGGCTTCTTTTCGGCTTACCATTCATCCAGAGTTTATACAGAACTCTCTTTTGAGTTGATTCTGCCATGACATACTGTGAATTTAAAATCTATGTGTGGCTATATTTGATCTACTTATGTTATAGAATTGTTAATAGCCATCCCTTGTACAAGTTCTAGAAGAAAAATGATGAAGCAGACTTTTATAGTCATCTCTTCGTACCTATTCTGTTTCAATTGTGCTTTGCATGAATAACTGTTTGGAGGCTATGTCTTGCTTTTAGTGAAGCTTCATGATCCTTAATTTGAACTTTGCAACTGGCTATTTATTTCACTGTGTCTATGCAAGCATGCTTAATATATTCCACTAACCTTTGGTCCTTTCAGAAGCTTGGCAGCTTTACAGAGTTGGCATTTGGTGGACGGCGATATGTTATTCTTTTTTGATGGTAATTTGCACATCAATGCCATGACCAAAGCTGCAGGTGTGCCTACTCTTAAATGTGTTTAGATTGTAATAAGACAATTGTTCTTTTGAATTTTCTAAAATGCTAGAGAAATCATAATATCAGTTAAAACTCTCATGTAAGCTCAATCGTATGTGGTGTTTGCCCTCCTCTATTAACTTATGGCAACAGTAGGTCAATGAAGCGATTTTTGCATGTAACTCACTTTACTGTTAGATCACTGAATATTTTTCTGCCAAGGTTTAACACCTAACTTTTTGCTTCAGTAATGCACCGTGGCCCCTATCCTTTTGTGGTGAAACCCAAGCTGGAGTGGAATAAATCCACTATAAGACTACAATATACGCTGAAGAAACCGTTACTATATATTAGTTATATAAGCTAAACGTCCAATTAACAGCTCAGAAATCATAAGACAAATAACCCCTGAATGAAACGGTGTACCTAAGTGTATTATCTAATTATCCGCAAACGAAATATTAACCTTGTACACATGGTGTTCAAACGACCTGCACGACTGCTTTGGTAAAGTGGTGAACAATGCCAAATCTCTAATTCGTGATCTCTTTAGAGCGAAGGAATTCAATATAGATATTACATGGATTTTATATTCATAAATCAGTTCATTTTCGTAGAGAAAAAAAGAAAAAAGGGAATAAAATGATGTTAGACACGTTTGGTTGCCTGGTATAGTAGCCGCTCAAGAGTAACTTTAGGGTCTGTTTGGATTCTTAGGTCGACTAAAGTTTAAAATTTTAGACCATTTTAGCTTATTGTGTGGTCTAAAGTTTTGTGAAATGTCTAAAGTTTTGTGAAATGGTCTAAAATTTAGACCGGTTGTTTAAAGGCTCAAGAACAAAAATTACATAAAAGTTTAGTGGCTAAAACTTTACACAAGTGTGCTAATGTCAACACCATTTGGCATTTGCCAATGTTCAAATACAAGGTCAACTGGTCAAAGGTCATTTCTCAGATCTGGTGGGGCTGTAGTTAACAGTGTCCCATGAGGCCGAGGGTCCCACACGGCGACCTGAACACTTGATTCCGGGAAACCCCCGTGCAGCAACGAGTGATCCCCACATGGGCACTGGAGTCGGTCGAGGTCTTGCAAAAGCAAGGCCAAAGTTGCAAGGAAAGGATCTTGGGAACCTCCTCTCCTCGTGTTTCTTCCTTGTTTATTCCGAGAGGGCCGGGGTGGGATTAGAACTAGATCCAACATCTCAGCGGCAAAGAACCAAACCGACCGACAGAGACATTACTGTCATAATAGTTTACGCATGAACGTGGAGCAGCAGTAGTTTAGAGGCGAGATTACGGATGTACAGAGAACAAATCACTGCAGCTTAATAGTAAATTCGTGCAGCAAATAAATCTGGCACGGTTTGGTGTCGTGTTTGGGTGCAGGGAGGGATTTAGCAGGGCGGTGGTCAGCACTCGGCAGAGAATAAAGACGTTGGCGCCTGCTACGTACTGCAAACGCCAATCTAATCCTCTGTCTTTCTCTCTTCTTTCGGTGATGGATGGAGGGAATCAGGATTATGCGAAACACAACTAGTTTATTAGTGCTTTTCCGCCACCCAACGTCTCTCTAATGTAATCAACCTTTTCTGATTCATCATGGGCTCAAGGCTCATGGGGGGAAGTGTTTTGTACGGCGCTCATGATGCAGTGATAATAATAATAATGGTCTGTTTGGAATGCGTCTAGTTCATGTTTTGGGTGCCCTGTTTGTACAGGTCTCATGGTGAAGTTTAGTCCATGTTTTGGGTGTCAAACACAAGATCTAAATTCTAAAAATTATTTAATCATGGTCTAACAAACTAACAGAGGCTAGTTGAATAGTAGAACTCATTAGAAAAAAAAAAAAATTAGTCCATGCTTAGTCTATTATCCAACGATGGACTAAACTTTTATTATGAGGTAAATGATGGATTGATCTTTAATTAGTCCGGTGGTCCAAACAAGCCCTAATAACAGCGCGGGCCTGCCTAGCAGGTTTAAGCTTCACTTTTCCTTTTCTTTTCTTAACCCTTTTCTGAAAGCACATATCAAGTCAGGCTACAACAATGAGAAAGTGAAAAACAATGTCGGATTCTCCATTCAACTATCAAATTGTTTTCCCCTCCGTCATTCTAGGACACATTAATGATGAAAGCAAAATGATATCGATACCACTCCAAAGCACTAACCATCAGAATACTATATAGGAGCAGTACCGATACCTTGCTACTTGCCAGCATATTGCTGTTATTTTTAGGATAAATTTTGAATCGTAGAAGATCTTGCTCTATGCGACGGAGAGAGAGAAGACTTCAATCCCCACATGTGGTTTAAGATAAATTTTGAATCGTAGATCTTGCACGGAGAGAGAGAAGATAGAAAATGGGTTTAAGACAGAATTCATGAGCATAGAAAATGGATGATGGAGGAATTAAGCCGTGATGTACTTGTTTATTTTGCGCATTCACCACGCCCATTGAATGCAAGGAAGAAACCAAGGTGTGAGGAGTCAACGTATGTCTATTGCCTCGCATTGCGGTACCAATGGTTAACCATTTTTTTTTTTTTTTGAGGGTAGGTACGGGGTACCAAAGGCTAACTAGGCACGCCACACTGGAGCATAGGGAGATTAAGCCCAGAAGAAAAGATCAGCAGGAGCAAAGAGAGATTAAGCCCATAAGGAAAGAACAGCAACTAGATTAGTCATTATGATAGTTGTCCAGGTGATGCTAGGCAAATTTGAGCCTCTAATGTAAGTTGAGGAAGGCAAAGCTTCTATTGTAAGTGGACTCCAATTTGTCATGCAAGGCAAAGTACTATTGTAAATGAAGTCCAATTCGCCAAGCAGATGCTGTCTAGCTTTTCATGAAGTGTCATCCCAGGGCCATAGACACATTACCGCCTACATAAACTTGTTAAAAATAAAATGTGACAGGTAGGTTAAAAAAAATGTCCAAAATACTCCAAAATCAAGCAGCATACTGCATACTACTATATAGATAATAATAATAAATAAACGGGCCGCATAAAAAGCAAGCTCGGCCAGCCAGCCAAAACATCACAAATGCTTGCGCATCTCTCACCCTGTACAAGGCTTAATCCGATTATTTACAGCCACATAGAGAACCCTAGCTGATAAAGTGCTCATTTACAGCTGATGAAGAAACCAGCGGAGCTTACCAGCTGTGGCAAGAAACAAACTAATAATAATGTACATGAACTCTCATTCTCTCCACTTATATTTCCATTTAACTACAGAAATACTTGTGTACACTTATTTCCCATGTTTCTTTCTCTTTGCAACAATTCTCTTGGTATAGAAAATCCATCCTAGCACATAAGACAATGTTCTCCATCCCCTATATGCCGCCTTAGGCTTCGATATGGTCGCAATGAAGCCTTTGAGTGCAGCTCCAAGATCTTGTGTGTCAAAGGATATGCTGGGATCTGCACTGCTGTAATAGCTCTCACTGAATGACGGATGGGTGCTGCAGTCGTCATATACCAACGAGTTGGAGAACTTATCCAGCGTCTGAGATCCTTGAGGGACTTCATGGCCCCAACTGGGGGCAACACTGACTGAAATTGATCAGCATTGCTTTCTTCAGTCTCCAGTACACCAGAGTCTAAAGCATCAGATGGTTCCATTGAGAAAATGTTGGGTGATGGTATGGTCGAATGGCTCAAACTAAAATCATCAGTAGAAACTTGCGTGGGAAACTGGTTATATTGATTTTCAAGCAACGATGGAGATCTCATATTGAATGGATCTGAAGGGTTTGCCACAAGCGTTTCATTGTCACATGTAAATACATCCTTCCAGTGTTCATATGCTTGCTTCACTGCTGCACGTGCTTCAGCCTGAAAATAGCAAACGTGTAAAAACAGATGGTCCAGATCAGAAAGGGTGGAGATATAAGGAAAATGGATGAACTTGTTCAAAGGAAACTTGGAAACCGATGCAACATGGTTACCTTCTCCTTTTCAGTAAGGTCATCAACAGAAACATATTTATCAGATATTAACCCTCTTACTTCTCCAACTACATTGAATACAACACCAGCTTTGTTTAGACTGTCAGGATAGTAGTGATGCACTTTGTCAGTTAGAACACATGTTTTTGCATGTTCCACAGTGGCCTCCCACATCTTTGGTGACATGCCACCACCTAATATCTGCATGATTTGGACATAAAGCAGGGTTAGTAATACACATCTTTGCTGAACTGCAACTACCATAGGCAACAATACGCAGAACATCATAAGAACAACAGAAGACAGAACAATACCTTTCGAAGTCTAGAAGCATCAAGGTTTAACAAGGTGAGAAAATCTTTGACAGTGCAAATGCTCTCCTTATTCAAACGCTTGTGAAAAGCACCATCCTTGCCAATTTTCTCCAGGCGCCAGACTTCATCTTCAAGAAATGGTGGGTGGTGTTTCTTGTACACTGGTCAATAGGATATAATCAATTAAACTATACCATTTTATAAGTATTCAAGGCAATGGAGAAATAGCATGTCTCAACATTCAATTAGAGAAGGTAGATCACTAGGATATCAAAACCCCTCATTTAAGGAAACATACTACAAAGCTGAGTCTAGAGGGGAAAAGTGAGAGCAGACTAGGAGCAACTAGATGGTTTTTCATTAAGAAGAAAATAGGCAGCCAAATTTGAGTTCAAGAGGACTAAAACCTTGGTGGTTAGGATAATGGACGCATGACCATACATTTATATTTTTCATGTGTTGTTGAATTAAGTGCCACTACACCAAATCGTTTGTGAGCCTAGAATGAGTCTAGCAGAGCAAGAAGCCAAGAAAGTAAGGAAAGCTTGGGCAGATTTTTTTTTTATAAAAAAATCAATCATAAACTCACATTCTCCTCGATGATCCTTAACCACAAATGATTCAGTTTTTGCTTCCCGTACTCTTACACCGTTGAACGAACCATCCTCAGTTCTTGCACCTAGCCTGAACTTTCGGCTCCGTGTCCAGCTGGAGTTATCTGTGAATGAAAGTTCCCCAACTGTCCCAATGCCATCAACGAGGGCAATGAATACATCCCCAGAAATCAAGGGCCTTTTGCCTTCTCTTTCTTTAACAATGTTATTGTTAAATTCCTGAGCTGTCCAGTCATCATCTTCTCCACTTTCGAAATCCCCCTCCAGAACTACAATCTCAACCTTTATCTGGAACTCTTTGCCTGGCACTACAATTTGTCTTGTCAAAGCGTCGACTAGAGCAATAGTTATACTTAAGGAGCCCTCTCCTTCAATTTTGGCTCCAGTAAATATTGGAAGAGAGAGTCTAGTCATGAACTGCAGCTGCAAATTCTTCGACACAGATGGAACATTGTCTGTGACACTTCTAATGAAAAATAAGAAATAAACTGATTAGAGATACAGCGACCAATAACAAATCATGGTAGTTGTCAAAAGCAGTGTTAAAACTCCATACCTTGACATCATAGAGGCATGATTCGCAAAAGCTGACTCAATTTCTTCTTTCACCTAGGAACAAATAAAGTATCAAAACAGTTTGCAGCAGTAGATGGCTAAAATAAACAAATGGTTCAAGGCAAAACACGAACCTATGCTGTAGTCCACTACTCCAGTGTAAAACTACTGAAATGGAATTGTTGGACACAGAATGGAAACAGGGAAACGAAGATTTACTTAGGGTTGGAATCATTCTGGACACAATCATGATAGCAAGCCTATTAATATGATACAGACAAAAGCCTAGCTTCTCAAGTACTAGTTTGGGAGGTAAAGAAGAACATGCTCTTGTGATCTAGAAACCTCAAGCATGTTAATTCTTATCCAATCTGCAGGTTCGTAGGGCTCCAATAAATTAAGTTGGAAATGGTTGGTGGCCAAAATTAAGTTGGAAATGGTTGGTGGCCAACTTAGGCATGTTTGAAACTTCTGAATTAGTCTACTGACTGAATGACCAAAAATCAAGATGAGAATGTCATCAACAACAGATACAGATGGGATTGCAACAGTACTATGTATCGTCAATGCAACCAACAGAAGGAAAGATAAACAACCTAGAGGGCTCACATCATACCAACTATGAATTGGGGCTCACATCATACCAACTATGAATTTTCATTCAACGCTCTGAAGCGAGAAATTGGCCACATAGTAATAAAGAGTAAACGATAAAAGGCGGTCTCACCACTCTCCTGATGAGGGGCTCAAGAGCAATTAAAAACTTCTCGATGTTGGTGTTCCGCATCACCTCCGAGATCACACTGCAAGGGAACAATCCAAGTCACCACCCACATCGAATCAGCCAGAGAGAGAGCGCCGCGCACGAATCGGCGCGACCCAATCCAGAGCGCGAGGGGGAGGACCAACTCACTCGCGAAGGGCGATCCTCTGCCGCTTCGGCTCGCCGGGGCGCTGGGGCAGGGAGGAGGATGATGATGAGCTCCCACCGGGCTCGCCTCCTCCACCGCCGGCGCGCCGCGGGCCGTCGCCCTCCTCCGGCTGCCTCTTCTGCGACATCTCACCGACTGCCACGCCTCGCCTCGCCTCGCCTCGCCGCGCCGCTTGGTTCGGCTCGCCCACACCGCGTCGCAACCGCGGCTCCCTTGACCTACCACCTCCGCGCCGTGCAAGAGGCGCACCACGCGTTCGCTTCCATGGACACGTTTTTTTTCTTTCCCCTCTAGATAGAAAAT
The DNA here is from genome assembly GCA_015847255.1 of Hyparrhenia diplandra. Classification (NCBI taxonomy): domain Eukaryota; kingdom Viridiplantae; phylum Streptophyta; class Magnoliopsida; order Poales; family Poaceae; genus Hyparrhenia; species Hyparrhenia diplandra. The sequence continues at coordinate 90,857 of JADLZK010002226.1, read as the reverse complement.
GACTGACCTGAGGCTGCGCTGGTGGGCCCCCATCGCGGGCGGTCCGGCACTGAGACAGGTCCACTCGGAGGTAGGCCGGGTCGGCCCAGGCCGGCTTTCTTTAACAGCCTAGTAGTAGTGGGTTTACTTGATTGATCGATTCGAATATGTTTTGCTTTGCTCCGTTCAAGATTCAGCCACAATTTCTGACCTCTGACCAAGCTAAATTAAGGCTGCAATCCGTCACAAAAAATTATAAACTTTGCAATCATAGAGCAATACAATATCGATCAGTGCAATGAACCTGGACAACGTGCAGGCGTCCATGAAACCTGCTCAATTATGAATTGGCGACTTGCAGCCAACTATTTTTCACCGCTGTAATAACGGCCAAGACTTCGATCAGATCGAGACTAGTAGATTATTAGTGGAGGAACAGTAAATGGTATCAGTATCAGTATGCACTCAACAGGACAGGAACGTAGCGATAAAGATGTCACTGCTCGATGGGTAGACATGACACGTTCCCTCCCAGGATAAGGGCGATAAGCACATGCCAGTGCAAAAGGTATGTATGGTCAAAGAGAGGATAATTAACGAAAGACCGGGCGTGAAACCGATAAATACAACTGATGGAAGCAGATCAATGATGGGTGAAGACTGAAGAGACGAGAAAATGACTCCTCAATCCTCAGGATTATACAACTACTGTTAATAAATAACCTGCTGCTAAAGTCCTGCGAGGATAGATACGTGGATTTCTGTAGACAAACAGCCACAACAGCGCACATGGAATTGTAAAGGCAATCCTTTTCATCCAGCGATTCCCAGCAGCGCGATCTGCTCTTCAAAAACTAACATCTGTTCCATTCAGACTTTAGCAACACCTGATTAAACACAAATGCAAGAAATATCATCACCACCAATCAAGAGGAAAAAATGATTTTGAGGTGATTAGATTAAATCTCAAATATCAATGCCCTGGACAAAATGTTTAATAGCTCAGATTTGACCCAGGGAACTATGCGACGAAAAAGATAAGCAGCAGATAGGACAAGTAACCATTCTAAGTGATTGGACGATGTGTATCATACGAAACTTGAAAAATTGAGCCAAACGATTTACAGCGAAAAGCAGTCACTATGAGGGCTATTGGTGTGACAGGACCATGTTATAAAGCCTAATTTCGTCCTGAGCAGTACCGGTACCAAAGTTTTTTTTTTTTTTTTTTTTTTTTTTTTTGAAACAGGTATCACAACTATAAATAACATTCATCTGAATAACGGGAATCGACCAACTTGAAATCCAATGTAACCATTTGGTGATATCACAGATTATTAAGACCTATCCAGCACCAGGAAACAAAAGAAAATGGATCATGCAGAAAGCCAACCCACATGCATCGCATCGCATTGCTTGATTATCTACGTTCCAACAAACTCAAAGTATCGAATCTCAATCTACAGGTGCAATCAATAACAACCTCTTGCTTCTTAAGTTATAGAGCTGCTGTCATATGAACAAAAAAAAGACAATAATATTCAACTCAATCAATCAATTGTTCATGGATTATCACCTCTATATCTGATCAACTATCTGAGATTGATCTGAGTACAATTGAGAAACTGGATTTACTTTTCTGCACTCTATTACAGCATAAACTCGGTTTATGATGGAACACTTGATGTGCTGACATTCTAAACCATAACTGTTCTCCTTGCATAGAAACAATAACCAACCCTGCAGTTCGCATGACCATACCTATGCCAGATTGCAAATTAATTGTGTAACCCAAGTAGAGATTGTAATTTGAATCTTGATGCCAAATGCAGGACGCTGCACACATTTCATATGCACATTTTTGTCCGAGCCAACTCATCTAGGAATTACATGAGTCCATGCATCAACTGCTTGGCAAATGTGAATCATTAGTCAAGATGCAAAATTAGTCAGCAGAAGGAAACACTACATTCAGTAATTCATGGCGGCTAAATGCATATTGTGGGATCTAGTTTGACTAGTGATAACCAATCTCACTGGGAAAGGCATACCACAAACCCTATGAAAGGTGATGTCTGGAGGGAACAGAGGTGAGGTGGCGCATCATGTGTTCATCCCATGAACTTTAGTGGCATGTGGTGGTAATACTAATTATTAGCTTATGAGGGATGAGATGATGGTGGATCAACACATTCAATTGCACAAATCAAACAAAAAGACAGGAGTACGGTAAGAATATGGTGGACTACCTCACTCAACCAAACACCCCCGTTAATTTACTAGTCACTGCAACTTCAACACACCTATAGAGAACAAGATACAGAAACTACCACAACTGTAGATGTTGCATAGGAACAATAACAAACTCCACAGTTCACATAACCATTCCCTGTTTGTGAGAAGATTCCAAATTAATTAATAATGTGACTAAAATAAGTACATTGTAGTTTAAACCTTGATACAAAATGCTGCCAGCAGCACATCTATGCAGTCTGATATATGCACATTTTGTCTGAACCGCAATCCCCTTGTGAACCATAAGCGAAAGGCACAAATTTAGTCAACAAAAGGACATGCTACACTCAGGCATTCACAACAGCTAAGTGCATACTGAGGGATCTAGTTGACCAACTGACAATCAGTCTCATCGGAGAAGATAGGGAAATCACAAACCCTAGGGACGGCGAAGGCCGGAGGGGAACATTGACGCGGTTCCCGGGGCCGGGGCCGCGGCGCCGTTGCTCACGGGAGAGGAAGCCGCGGCGGCGGCGGTCGGGGAGCAGCGGAGGAGAGCTCGCGGACGAGGGCGGCCAGGGCCTCGGGGTTGGCGCCCCGCGGTCGCAGAGCGCCATGAGCAGCGACAGGGTATGGCGATCAAGGCCGGTGTCGAGAATCTGGGAAATCTGGAACGCCAGCTCCAGGGACTCCTTCGCCTGCTTCGCCGCCGCCGACTCCATCACCATCTCCATCTCCATCTCCGCGGCGCCATCGCTTCCACCCTCTGGTTGTTGGTGGGCTGGTGGCAGTGGCGGACCTAGAAATTGAAACAAGGGTAGTCCTCATCAAAAAAAATTCTTACCCAATACAACAAAACTCAAAGAAAAAATCAGTAAAATGACTATAAATTAACCAAAATTGGTAAACTTTATTTTTTGCCTATACCTCTTAAAAAGAAATGCTATATTTGATTTCTTCTTGCCTCAAAAATCCTGAAAACTTACAAAAATTTAATTCAATTCTAGGCTCAAAGATGATGATCTACAATCCCTAATCCTTTACAACCCCTAATCCTTTACAATCTTATCAATAAACCTCTTTTTTACTTAAACTCATACTAATAGAAAAAATCATTCTTATCATGACAAAACACAAAAGTAAAGGTTTCTGCATTTCAAGTATTTGAGCATATTCAAGTACGAACTCTAAGGTTTGAGCAGATTCGAGTATTTGAGCAGATTCGAGTACGAACTCTAAGGTTTCTGCATTCAAGTATTTGAGCAGATTACACGAAATAAATTGCTAAATTGCAGTGATTAGAAATGAATTGTCTTACACTTACAAGGTGAATAGTATAGAAAATGTTTGATCAAAATTAAAATTTTGTATTATGTATACATGGATTTTCTAACAAATGAATTATCGCTAAGAAAAAGCAATATTAAATACCTTTTACAGATTACACGAGAATTAGCTTACAGATTACAACAAATGTATCATGTACACAAAAGTACTGAGCTTTCAAAGACAAAGATTTAGCTTCCTGTACTTATGATCAAAAGTGAGAGGTACTCTGTGCTACAGCCTAGCTGTACCATGAATATGCAACTAAATAATCTATACAGTCTTGTGGTGTGGTTAGTGACGGACCTATAGTAGCCCATAAAGAATATAAACTATCTTCTCGGTTTGCATGATAACTAACATGCGCTGTAATACAATAACAACCTACAGGGTTGTTGCACTAATGAATAAACAAAATCGTAGATCCAGGGAAGGACAGAAAGAGGAACTAACAACCATTGCATTAAATCGATATAGGGAAGCTTTTTTGAGACTCACGTTCGAAGGTGGCAAGGATCTGAAGGGCCCGGATCTGAACTTGTAAAATAACACAAAGTAAACTAGAGGATTTGTGAAGACGAGCGCACCTGAAGACTCAACAAATGTAGAGAACTTAAAAGAAAAATTAATGGTAATGGGACTCAATTAAAGGAAAAACCATCGCAACACTTTACTCTACATACTTCTATGTAGAGAACTTATTATTACCTTATTTTCCTATACCATCCAATCCGAGGCCGAGAGACGACCGTGGACTGCGAGGCGGAGACGGAGACTCCCCGTAGCAAGCTCGCGGCCACCTCCCTCCGCACAGATCTCGCCGCCGCCGTCCGCGGAGAGGCTCGCGCTGATGCTCCTCCGCCGAGATGCATGCCTGGCTCGCCGGTTGCCGCTCCTCTCCCTCCGCCGAGAGGCTCGCAGCCTCCCTCCGCGTAGATCTCGCCGCGGCCGTCGAGAAGCGCGCGCCGAGCGAAGCAGCCGTGCTCGCCGGTTGCTGCAGCCTGCGAGTGGGGAGGCACGGAGGCGGGGACGCGCGATGCCAGGGGCCGCGACCGCGGCTCGCGAAGTGGGGACTGGGAGGCGAGACGCGACACACGGGTCGCGTGGGTCACGGCCTCAGGGTCACGGGGCGGCGGCTGCTGGTGGAGTGTGGAGCGGGGATTGGGAATTTGGGTGGGGAAACCCTAGAACCTGAGCTTATATACCTCTTCGATAGTGGCGCCTCATGTCGGTCTTGGGTATGGCGGGTTTACTGATGCGGCATTCTATTTCTTTACTCGTGAAGCTTTGCCCGTTGGGCACAACTCTATGCCCGTGCGTGCCGCGGGCACGGCACTCACTCACGTCCCGTATCCGCGCCCGTCGGGTCTCATGCCCGCGGTACGCTGGATATTTTCTACCCGCTTGCCATCGAGCAACATGGCCAGTAGTCAAGTCGGTCGTGACACAGTGTCATCAGGCAGGCATCAGTGCAGCCAGCGTCACGGGCGCCCGGAGCTGTCGTATTTGCTTCTCTCCTCCGCCCGGTCCCTCTCTCTCCTCTGAGGTATCCTCAAGACCAGATCGTCAAATCCCATCAACCGGAACGCCATGTGCAGCTGCATTGCATTGGATTCTCTGGGCCACTACTCTCGTGTCCGTCCAGACGCCAGTACTCTCGTGGACGGTGGTAAAGCATCGTTATACTAGGAGCAGCGCATGCGTGTCCCCGGCCTTGGTCTGCAGCCCCGCACTAGCAAAGCGCAGCCAAGATCCGTGTCCCCCGCCTAGACGGCCCTCCCTGCCCATGCGTGTCTCCTGGCGCCAACGCCGCACTTCGTAAAACCCGAGCGTGAACTACGTAGTAGGAGTATAGGAGAACCGACCTAGTAGCACGCATCTCGATGAAGCTCGGGCCGTTGGATAATATGGGTTGCAACCCATAGTTGTTGGAAATAGCCCTTGCAGCGCTGGGATAGGGTTCCCTTTTCTGTTAATGGGCTGGGCCTTGATTAGTTGCTTGCCACCGATTAGTTGATTGATTACACCGATCAAGGTAGGATGATGTAGCCAGGCCGGGGCTCATCGACAAAATTTTTAGGTGGGGCTCGAGTGGGGCTTCCTTTGTTGCGTAGCGGTAGGTGGCGCTTGAGCCCCAAATACCGACCGCCAACTCCGTCGCCAAGCGCCACGCCGGTATGGTGTTGGAGTCCCGGAAGGTGGACTGGACTTGTGTTTGAGAGATAGAGGCATCGGGCCAATTTGGTGGGCTGTGGTGCAAAGTAGTAAAAAAGTTTTGGGCCAAATTTTGGGTAGTCCCGGGCCTACCTGGACTATCCACTAGGTCCGCCAGTGGCTGGTGGCTCTGGCTCCAGGGTTGCGCAGTGGCACGGCGGCTGCCGGCTGGTGGAAGAAACCAACCGAAAGGCCTGGCCCCACATGACAGTGGCTTCCTTTAGTTTGTTTTTAGCAATACTGCCTTCGATTTTTTTTTAAAAAAAAAGGAATCAGCAGTGGCTTCCCCATAAAGGGCTTCGTTCCCAGCTCTTACGGGTGTGTTTGGTTGTGGAGCCATACGTAACCTGGCTAGCCCATCCTAGCATGGCTATAAAGAGCCTGGTTAAATCTAGCCACTAGCACTTGTTTGGTTGTTTTGGTCAGGGCGGCCAATTGTAGCCAGATTTTCAGATTTGGGTGTTTGGTTAGCTAGTTTGTTGGGAATAGGGTCACCTCTTCTCTGATTTGGTAAACTCACCACCTTTAGAATTTCATCATACACCTGTTGTGCGTCGCCACCAAGTGGGCCCCGCTGGTCGGAGCTGTCTCCTTCCTCTCGAAGCAGCCAGATGACATTGTCGTCCTTCGATCCACCCTTCTTCCACGCTCCACCCTTGAAGCGTGCGCTCCGCATCTCAGCGATTGACCTTCCTTCTCCCGTCTTCCCAACTAGCCAAGGAATGCAATCCGGCCGGCTGAAGATTAAGCTGCGGGAAGCCAATCAAGAAACCCAGCAAGAAGCAGCCGAACAAGAAAGCAGCAGCCATCTCGCCATCCGGCCGCATGGGAGGCGCCGTGCCGCGCTCCGCCGGGTTGCGCGGCGCAGGGAAGGCCGGGCGAGGACCGCGTCCACATCGTTGTGTCCAAGGAGCGGGATGGTGAGGTCCGTGTCTCGGGAGGGGGGCCGGGGCGAGCCGGACGGAGCGGGCGGCGGCGGCGGCGTCGAGGACCTTGTCTCACCGCTGTCCATGGCCCCGCCGCGAACGCCGGTAGGGAAGCACGCCGAGGAGTACGGCGACGAAGCGCAGCAGCCCGACCCCGCGAGGAGGGCGAGGAGTGTGGTTGTGGGTGCGCCATCGGGATCTGCCGTGGCCGCCGGAGGAAGGAGCAGGGACGGGCTAGCGCGACCGGGCGTGGAGGGATGGCGTCGTGCCCGAGCCCGCAAGAGCGGCGAGAGGTGCACGGGAGGAAAGCGAAGGAGATGAGCGTGAAGGAACGGCACAGAGGTGATGGGAACGAGTGGTGGCTAGCCGGAGCCCCGCCAGAAAGAAACACCAACCCCGCAATTCAATCCTAGCCCCACTAACTCCCTATTTTGGCCAGCCCTAGCCTGGCTACACTCTCTCATTGTGCAACCAAACACCAAAAACCTGGCTCAAGCTAGCCTGGCCAGCCCAAAATGTTGCAACCAAACACACCCTACATGTTTGAACATGAAAGCCACTTCTAAGCGTCGGCATCAACATCAACATCAACATCAATATACAAGATAGAACAATCAACATATATATACATTGACATTGGCTGGACTCTGTATTAACAAAATTCCATATTATAGATAAAAATTACACTCACACTACAGTCTAAAGGTACTATTTCCATCATCAGGATTCAGAACGTATCAACAGTAGACATGTTTCACTAACAGTTCCTTATCAGGCTAACGAGGCTATCATGTTTTACAGAGTTGAGCTGGACGTACAAGGATCTCACACACAGCAAGTGAGCGGCAAAAAACGACCATAAGCTCATTCTCTCTACAACAAACTAAAATCCTGAAATTCAACTGACGTTAACATTGTCTGTCAAGCCTGCAGTAACTAGCTGCTCACAAGTCTCAGACAAATTTCAGGCAAGATGTGAATCTGCAGTAGCATCCACCGTGACCATGTATAACTGAAACCAGCCGTGCTCTGCAAAAATGCCAATGGACGCGCCATGCTACTGAGATGGAGATCTGAATGGGGAAACTCAAAAAATATGGGATGTTATTCTGGATCTCGTCTCTCCTTGTTCAGACCAATTGCATCACAACTAGATGCGAAGGGTAGAAGCTCCTGAGAACTCACAATGCGAGAAGCTCCGACTCCTTTTCCTCTACCAACGGTTCGTCAGGCAAATGGCCAGTACCATTATCCAATTGGTCCTCCCTCGTATATATCTTGGAACCGGGAGACGGCAAATGGGAGTTCGTCATGGGGACAAAACCAGCTGCAGGAGACCCATTTGAGGAATCTGTGGCTGACTGTAGCTTTTTCAATTGGGACTTCAAGCATATGATTCGACCCTTGTTCCATTTTGGAAAATGGAAGGATGCTGATAGTGTATCATTTAGAAAGGAGTAGACAACTTTGGCGGTTGGCAGCCCTCTTGTAATTGTGCTTTTCTCCATTTCTCCTCTCCTGGACATCGAAAAACTATCAGATAGACCAAAGCAGACTAGCAGGAAAATATTCATTATATATGAGCGAAGGCAATATTGTTCTATGAGAATAAAACTGAAATAATAATTGTGGAGTACTGTTAGCCTATGAAAAAGTTCATGATTCAGTTTTTTGCACTTGCAGTAAAATACCCAATTACACCCTCCAAGGCCCTCGCTTCATGTAAAGTTCAAACAGCAGTATAGGCACTAACTTAAAATCAAGTAGCACTTCTATGAACATATCAAGCAAAACGACTGAACTAGTTATATAGAGCCAATGCAAGAATATTACCATAAGAGAGCAACAGAAGATGATAATATGAAAGGGACATTGAGGCTGGAAGCTTACAATACAACAACAGATGCCAACTGTGGAAGATCTTCATCTTCTACTAGTCTGTCATAAAGCTTATTGAGCCAAACTGACACAGCCACCAGTGCTCCACCTACTGACATCCTGAAATGCAAACTAATAGTGAGTACAGCCTGGCCGCTAGAAAATCAGGTTGATTAATGCAAATACTATGAACTAGACATATAGCGAGCACATTACCTATGTACATCTAGCGACCAGACCAGCTTGGTGTCACGATATAACTCAGGGAAGAGCCCAAATTTTATTGCTTGATCCAGAACTCTTGCAGCTCGGCCCTTCTGACCAAACCACCAAAGCACATCCAGGAGAGCATTAAAGAACCGTAAACTATAGTCACAGCCTTCCATGGTACTGTTTTCAAGGGCATATTCAACCATTTGCCAGTTGGAGCTATCATCGTATTCGCCTTTGATTAGGGAAGCAATTACTTGATGTGTACTACTAGCACGATTTGTTTTCATTTCTTCCAGCAGATCATATGCATCAGTCCACCTGAAAATGAACATGGTCCAATCACATTGGGTAGAAATAGGGAATGTGATCTGAACATCAATGTCATATCTGAAACCAAACAAGATAATATTTTCAGTGACTCCTAAGTTAAATAAACACAAATATGCTTGCACCCAAAGCATTGATTGTCTCATTGACAATTGTTCCGCTTAAACAGGTACCATCATGTAAACAGGTACCTTGATGTGTGACTCAACACACCATGAAACAACTGCTTCTGAAATTGAATGTTTAATTTTATTGGTAAGGGCAAACAATCAGGATCCCTGATCTGATAAATTATTATCTAAATTTCATTGATGCTTACCAGCATGCTGTTTGGTGGTCCAACTTTTTCTTGGAGACTGAGGGTCAATTGTTTTTGGCAATTTATGTTACAATTGCTAGTTTGAACTTTGATCAGCAACCTAAAATGTAGATGACAAACACATATCTACTTTCCTACCCCCCAACCCACCCAAAAAAATGCAGATGACAAGCAATCAAATCACAGATCATAAATCTATTTCTTATTTCCCCCCAAAACCAGTTAGTTTCATATGGAAACTAATAACATGTGGTTAATGCACTCTAAGTTTTAGTCAAGAACAATGTGTTTTTATTAGCACCACTGTTTCTGCTATAAAACCATGAGCAATCTTCCAGAGGGAATATGTGCACCATTACCTGTCGTTCCTAGCATATAGTGACAACATCATGCAATAAGCAATAATGCTGGGCAGTGTCACACTAGATTGAAGTTCTTCAAACTGTTCTTTACTCTCATCTATGACCCCTGCTATGCAGTAGGCATTAAGTACCCCCTCAAGGGACCGTTCGTCTGGATTAAACCTGGATTTGCGCATCTCCATGTACGCCTTCACCGCATCATCCAATTGTGCGCCCTGGCAATATGCTTCGATGAGGGCATCAAATGAATCTTTGTTTTTCTGAATGCCAGCATTATTAGTCATCCGAGAAAAGATGGCCTCGGCCTCCTGGAAGAGCCCACCCCTTGCATATGCAAACGCAAGAGCATTATAGGTCTCAAGAGTTGGCAAGCTACCGATTTCAGTCATCATGTTGAAAGCAACATAGGCTTCCTGCATACCGAAAAGGTCATGAGTAAATCATTTCATCACAAGTGGGATTACTCAGGGTTAAGATTTTCTGGATTTGTTTCCTGACCTCATACATAGCCGCGTGGCCAAGAGCCTCAACCAGGCCAGTGTAGGCGTCTGCAGTCGGCACCATTCCTTCTCTGGTCATATACTCAAGAACTTCTCTTGCATCCTCATGGAGGCCACCACGACCACAGGCAGCCATGACATTTTCGCAGGTCACAATATCAGCCTCTACCCCAGTTTCAAGCATATCATGGAAGAGCTCCACCACCTCCTTGAAGAAGCCACCATCTCCGAAAACACGGAAAAGCACATTATATGTGGCCGTGTCTGGCGGTACAGCAGTTCTCATCTCACGGAAGAGTTCGCGCAAGACTCCATCAAACCGCCCCTGCCTTCCATAGAGATCGAGCAGGACACGGTAAGTGGCAGCTGTTGGCGCGCATCCATCAGCCTGCATCTGCCGCAGCACAGCCACCGCCTCAGCGGTGGCGCCAACACGCGTGTGTGCCTCCATGAGTCCTAGATACGCAGAGGCATCGGCCGTGTTCCCCATGGCTGCCATTTCGAGAACAGCTCGGCTACACGGGCAAGGTTGCCTGCGCTAGCAAAGGCATCCACAATGTGACGATAGGAAACAGTGTCCGGGGAGACGCCGGCCTCAAGCATAGTGCGCAGCAGCATTTCAGACTGATCAGCCAGGGAGCGCACTGCGGCGGCGGCGAGGAGGGTGTTGTACGTGGTGAGGTCGGGGCGCACGGAGGGGGACGCGTCGTGCCGCATCTCAGCGAAGAGGCCGAGGAGCATGTCGAAGGGGACGGGTGGGTCGGTGGCGCGGGCGCAGGCGGCGAGCACGGTGTTGTAGGTGGCGGCGGTGGGCGCGACCCCCGCGGCCTTCATCTGGGCGAGTAGCGCGCGGGCCTCCTCGTGCAGCGCGTTGCGCGCGTAGGCGGCGATGAGGGAGGTGTAGGAGAGCGCGGTGCGCGACTCGGCGGGGAGGTCGTGGAACACCTCGAGGCACTTGTCGAGCAGCGCGGGGCCCTGGCGCCCGAGCACGCCGATGACGATGGCGTGGATGTGCTCGTCGGGGCGGCACCACGACTGGCGCTGCATGTACTTGAAGAGGCGGAGCGAGCGCTGCCAGTCCCCGCGGCGGGAGAACTCGCGGTACACGGCGGCGAAGTCCTGCAGCGTGAGCCGGTGCCGCGCCGTCTCGAGGCAGCGCGCGATGGAGCCCCGCGGCGGCAGGTTGCTCAGCCGGTCGATCAGCGACTCCACCTCGTACGAGCTCCTGCCACTCCCCGCGGGCACCAGCGCCTCCTCCCTTCTCGACGCGGCCGCCGCGGCCCCCGCTCGCTCCAGCACCGTGGACCCCGCGCCCGCGCCCGCGCCTCTCGCTCCAGCACCGCAAGCCCGCCGCCCGCACGCTGCAGCACCGGTAGCCTTGCGCCCTCGCCGCCGCGGCTCCACCTCGGCCCGCGCCAGCACCTCCTGGCCCCCGGGAAGGGGAGGATGTCGCAGTGGTAGGACGACGACGCAACGGTGGCGGTGGACACGAGCGCCATCGCCGCGCGCGGAACGCCTTGGATTTTGGGATTTTGGGGGGCCAAGGAGATTTTTGCCTTGCCTCCGGGGGAAGTGGATAGAGTCCCTCCCGAGCGGGCTGAGCCTGACCAACCTGTCCGCCGTGGCGTCGGTTCAGTTAAACAAAAGACGGGACCTTTCGGCCTGCCTGTGGGTTCCTATTCTCTCTCACCAGCACGCCGCCGCACGCAAGTTGCGAGAGGTCAACATCGCGGCAGCTCTCATCCAGTCACCCGCTAGCGGCCCAGCGACTGCTGTTCCATGGCGGACGGCGCCGGGAAGCTCGCGGAGCTCCCTAGCGGCGCCGAGAAGGGGCTCCCCCAGGAGGGTCAAGGTGAGCACTTCGTCCTCCAACGTCTGGTTCCAGATTGGGACCGAAACCGAGGGTTTGGGAGCGGAGTCCTCGTTTTCTCCGATTTGAATCCTTAGCCTAGCCTAGGTGGTGGGATGCAGGATCCGAGCTCGTTTTGAATATCTCGTGGCCGGCGAGGTAGTTGCCGGGAAGGGGCGGCGTTGATCCCCATCCTCACACCTCATTGGAGTAGGATTTAGTAGTTCGGAAATTTGACCCTGAATCAATATTATGTACAAACTTCTCAGTAGAAAGCACTGAAGTCATTTAAGTACCACAATCTAGGTTGGGCTTGGCTGCTTGGGCAGCAAGAGACATGACCGGCTGCAATGTCTGTTGAAGATCTCACAAGTCCCTAACATGCCCACTAAAAAAACTCCTCAGGATACTGAACTATAGTACTCCCTCCATCTTAAATGGTAAGTCACTCTAAGAATCTTGGAGAGTCAAAGTTTGTCAAGATTGACCAAATTTATACGACAAGATAATAACATTCATGATGCTAACTAAGTATCATTAGATTCTTCACTAAATATATTTTCATAATAATATACCTATTTGATGTCACAAATATTTGTTATTTTCTCTATAATTTTGGTCAAATTTGAAATGTTTTGACTCTCAAGATTCTTGGAGTGATTTACAATTTGGAATGGATGAAGTATGTTATACGGACTGCATATAGTCACCATTTTCAACTGTTCTGGTAACCATCAATGCCCTTAAATTATGTTGCCGGATACCCTTAATGTAAGAGAAACATCTCGGTTGCCAAAATTTGGTTTTTACAGGAAATGAATGGCAAGATATTATCCAATTCCATTATGTAACATTCAACTAAAGTGCTCTTTTCGATGTTCAGTGTTGCAGCGCTAAAAAAGAAAGCATGTCATCCATTTTGTCGTGTACTATTTTGTTTCATTCTAACCAATTACTGTGCTTGCTTTAAACAGATAGGAAAATTTATATGTGCAATCTATATTTATTTAAAATTGATATGTGCAATCTATATTTATTTAAGAGAATGTCTATGCTAGTTGTATGACAAGGACCTATGTTTTTGCAGGCTTCTTCCGGGAGGACATTAAACACTGCACAAATTCCGCTTGTTGCGAGCCATCCAGATGTGTATGAGCCATGTGATGATTCCTTTGCCCTTGTTGATGCATTACTCTCAGACAAAGCACAGCTTTTGGCACTACAGCCAAGGTTATGTATGGAGGTTGGGTGTGGTAGTGGTTATGTCATCACCTCTCTTGCAATCATGCTCAGGCAATTAGGCTCTGGAGCCCAGTACCTAGCAACTGACATAAACCAACATGCCGCCGAGACAACTCAGGCGACCCTTGAAGCTCATGGGGTGCATGCAGATGTGATTGTTACTGATATCGTGTCTGGTCTTGATAAACACCTTGCTGGTATGGTTGATGTGGCAGTTGTTAACCCTCCCTATGTGCCAACTCCTGTGGAAGAAGTTGGATGCAAGGGCATTGCTTCGTCTTGGGCAGGAGGTTTGAATGGGCGCCAAGTGATAGACAGGATCCTTCCTGCTGTGCGTGAGTTGCTATCAGAAAAAGGGTGGCTGTACATGGTGACTCTCGAAGATAATGATCCTTCAGATATATGCCATCTGATGAGTGAGATGGGGTATGCATCACGCGTTGTCTTGAAGAGGTGTACGGAAGAGGAGAGCCTTTATGTTCTCAAGTTCTGGCGAGATCCGCATGCTGTTCCAAGTGCGTCTCCTAAATCGTCAGGCTCTGAGTCATGGTTTTCTCAGTTGCCTTTCAAATCCCTTTGGCACAAGAACTCGTAGCATTTCATGGCCTTGCCAGTTCGGAGTCTTCATCAGCTCCAATAGCAAGAAGTCTTCTGCAAATTGGAGATGGAAATATGTTTAGATGTGTTGGAATGAAATGTTACTGTTGGTTTCTGACTGCCTCAGGCACTCAGAGTGCAAGAATCGTTTTAGCCTGACTGGTTTAAGGCCCAATCAAAACAAGTCCTTACCAGAAATACTGAACCCTTTTGTTTTGGTAGCTTAAATTGTTATCTTATTTTATTTTATCTTCGTGTGTACATATATTCTACGTTCTTACTATGAATTCTTTATCTGGCTGCATTTGGAATTTGTATATTTGGTGTCAATTATTGTGTTTAATGACTATTTCAAGAGAGGAAAAAGAAGATTTGAGCTGTTTTTGTTATCTAACATGTGAAATCAATTGTAGAAAAATAACAAAAAACAGCTGGAGCATGATCTTCAACTGATTTTAGGCAGCCACATACCAAATGAAAACGAAACGATTATTTGCTCCTTGTGGTACCCTGAGATGCATTCAGTATTTTTGCTCTCTTTTTGTGCGTGCTGTCTTACATAAATAATTTATCAGTTAAACACCTCTTATTTGAATTTCACAATTTTGAATACAAACAAGGTTTTGGAACTAAAAAAAAAAGAGTGTAAAGGTCTTCAAAGTTCCTTCAAATCGTTAAAAAACTAACTTCATCACTATAGTGGTTTTATAAACTTTTTTTTATAAGTAGTTTATAAATAGTAAACTGATTTTTATAACAATGGACGTGGAATACTCGTAAAAAAAAGAAACAATGGACTCGGAATATTCATTCGTGGGCTTATGGGCCTGGGACCGAAGGCTACGCAGGCCTAAACCCATTCACACGCATGCCCTTGTTCGTCTCGCCGGCTTCGTCCTCCTCTGCAACGGCGGCTGCGGGCTGCGGCGACGAGGGCCAGTTTCGGAGCCACTCGTTCCGGTTCCGCCCGACCCAGCGACCAAGCCTGTGGTGAGGCTCCGACCGAGCTCTCGCCTGAGGAGAAGGGAGAGATCCGGTGCTGTGCCCAGTCGGCCGTCCATGGAGGCAGCGGCGGTCCGCAAGCGCGAGTACAGCATCATCGTGCCCACCTACAACGAGCGCCTCAACGTCGCCCTCATCGTCTACCTCATCTTCAAGCACCTCCCGTAAGCACCGCCCAGCTCCCTCTCCCCATCCGCCGCTGATCTGTCTCTCTCCGTTGCGCCTTTTGCTGCTACGGTTGCGTCGAGATCGTCAGTGGTGAATGTTGTCGGATTCGATTTCATTCGGTTGCGTGCGTCAACTGGATCTATTAGATTAATAACCTACTTAACAAGAATCGATCTGATCTGAATATGTGAATGGAACTGCCTATATCTGTTTAGGTGATACCTTGCTCCGAGATCCAACTGCAGGAACATGTGTGAATTATAAAGTAGAATCACTTGTTACTAGTTCCCACTTTTCTGCAATTCTATGAAGTAGAATCACTTGTTACTCCACTATGCGTCTAAGTAGGTGACGTAGATTCTTTATGTCCCCTCTTTGCTGCAACTCGAACTCTGTTATGTGGACATTAACCAGCTCACCCTTGAGCTCTTCTTGCACATCTTGCAGTATATAGTTGCAGAGTTCTAATGATGGCAGTACTGTTGAAGTGATCACTGTCTACTTTTTGCTTTCTTTCTGAGAACAAGAAATGAAACAATTTTCCAGTGCTATTTTTCTAACATTTGATCTTTGCTTCTTGTTTATTGAAGTCTTGATCTGTCATAGTGACAGCCATTTTTCTGTTTTACCCTTCATTCTAGTGCTCCCCTGTTGGGCATGCCTAATTCGCTCTATCAGACAAACAAAAACTTGAAAACTTTTCTGAGTTCATCGGCTATGTCAAATGGGTCATGAACTCTCCTGCTTAGATATCAAATGCACTATTAGGTATTAACACTTGCAACTGTTGGCTTGTTGTCCACTTGTGTGTCCCTTTTCTTAGAATGTCACCATGCATTACATTGCCATTATTTAAGTTGCACTGTTTGCTGGAAGCTGGCTACTGTGGTGGAAAGGAAAAATTGTTGCATTCATATAGGTATGTTTCCAAGTTCTTACATATTATATAACATGAGTTGTCATTTTTTTTTTTACCTCAGGGATGTGAACTTTGAGATCATTATTGTGGATGATGGTAGTCCAGATGGAACTCAGGACATTGTAAAACAACTGCAGCAAGTGTATGGTGAAGATTTTGTTGTAAGTATAACTTTAAAAAATATGCTCCTGGTCCACTTAAGTTTTTGTACTGTGGTGCCAATCTGTTTATTCAGTGCCATGGCTTAATGCATTGTCTGTAACCTGACATTGATGCCAGTTACTGCGAGCTAGGCCAAGGAAGCTAGGACTTGGTGAGTTTAGACACCTGACTTCAACTTTTTAGTAAAATTATTCTCGCTGTTTATATTAACTAGCAACTGGAAATATCCAGGTACCGCATATTTACATGGATTAAAGCATGCCTCAGGAGAATTTGTCATTATCATGGATGCGGACCTATCTCACCATGTATAAATCTTTCCCCTTTTCTTCTTTCTGTTACTACTTTTTTATGTTTGCTATTTACAATATTTTTCTTCCTAGTTTGCTAACTATTTTCCCACTCTGAACAGCCAAAATACCTGCCAAGCTTTATTAGGTAAGAATCGTATCTCTTGTATTGTATCTCTGAGAGATATTGGGTTTCTACTACATGTTATTTTACAGATATTAGTCTGCATCCTCAAATCTATTTTTTAAGTGCATATAATTCTCAGTCCGATTTGTTCTCTAAATATCTTTATTGACAAAAAAAAAAAAATAGTTTCACAGTTGTTGAATCCAATACCTGAAATACATTTCAAGTAAAGCTTGTCAGTTTGTCCCTTTAGGCTCCTCGCTGAGGCTACTGAAATGAAGTAGTTTAGAAAACACATGTCTTTTTTAATCATGTTATTTCCTTAACCAGGAAACAAAAGGAAACTGGAGCTGACGTTGTAACTGGCACACGGTATGTTAAGAATGGTGGTGTCCATGGTTGGAATCTCATGCGCAAGCTAACTAGCAGAGGTGCAAATGTTCTTGCACAAACGTTACTACAGCCTGGAGCTTCTGATTTAACCGGATCATTTAGGTCTGCCATTATTTTATCTTGGACAGAACAAATACTCCCCCTCTTTCAATCACCTCTTTTTTGATGAGTGTTTCATAATAGGTTATATAAGCGAGATGTCCTGGAGGACTTAATCTCCTCAT
This sequence comes from Hyparrhenia diplandra, assembly GCA_015847255.1. Classification (NCBI taxonomy): domain Eukaryota; kingdom Viridiplantae; phylum Streptophyta; class Magnoliopsida; order Poales; family Poaceae; genus Hyparrhenia; species Hyparrhenia diplandra. The sequence goes on along the minus strand of JADLZK010002226.1, from coordinate 73,605 downwards.
GTGTCAGCAAGGGCTACGTGTTCCAGATGGAGATGATTGTTAGGGCTACTAGGAAAGGTTATCACATTGAAGAGGTATGCCACTGTGTTGTCTCATTTTTCATTGAGTGGTATTGGATCATCTCTTGACTCTCGTATTTTTTTTTTAGAAAAAGTCTCTTGACTGGTAAATGAAACGCTGGTTGCCCTCTTCTCTCCAGGTTCCAATAACGTTTGTTGACAGAGTATTTGGAATTTCAAAACTTGGTGGGTCTGAGATAGTTGAATATTTGAAAGGCCTTGTTTATCTGCTGCTCACGACATGATTGAAGATATATATAGTAGGCTTCTGGTTTGTGGGTACAACGTGTTATAGAGAATTTTACTGATGTGTTATTATTGCAGCTTGAGATGTATATCAGTACCATTACGCATGTTTCCAGTGAATGGATTATTGTACTCAAATCTTGGTTTCTCTGTACATTTTCTCACACAACATAGCGCCCCTCCTTTCTGTTGAGTTTCAGTGTTTCTTCTTTTAACGGTTGCAATCCTTTCTGTTGAGTTTCAGTGTTTCTTCTTTTAACGGTTGCAATATTTCTGATATGGGATACGAATATTTACCATAATTGAGCTTATTGCGTGGCTTCACCTCCCTTGTTTTTTGACGCGAACTGGCAGTGATGGCACCTGTGTCATATCCCCTGTATATCTGCAGAAATGTCTGTTGCTGGATGTGCTGTTTCTGGTCTACTCCGTACTCGTCTAGCAGGATCTGGTTCTCATCAATAAACTAAAAACAAAATTATGAACTACGTCACTGCGTGCGGATGGAATGATGATGGATTATCTGTATCTTTTTATGACTTACCTATATCTGCTTATGGGTTATGTCAATGATCAGACACGAATGGTGTATGCTGATCTCTACAAAAAATCATGTCCTTGTTGGTCACAGATTTGCAAAAACGTTGTTATGCTCGGTTTGATCAGATGTTTAGGTTAACAAGCCTTGTGTCACATCCCATGGGATCCTATGCTTGGAGTTCTCTAATTTGATTCACAGTGCCTTTTTAGTGATAGATATATGCCCTAGTGTAATCGAATGATCAACTGTTGACAGGTTGATGCGGTGAGAGAAAATACTGTTGAATGGCGGCTGATAAGCACCTGTAGTCCAAACGAACAGGGTGCAATTTCAGCTTCCTAACAAAAAGACTTACTTGACCAAAACCAAAATGTGCCCTGCGTCACGCACAGTTGGGCCAAATTGTGGCTGTTGGCTAGAGTTTTAAGTGTACTCCCTCTATCCTCTTTTTTTATTGTCATTCGGGCAACTTCACCGGTTACCATTTAATTGGCTTGTAGTCCAATGGTAGAGAACGGTCAAATAGGGCGCTACCCACCGGAGTTCAAATCCTGGTGCTCGCACCTTTTCCTGATTTTTCCAGGATTTATCGGCGTTATGCATTCGATGGTAAGTGGCGTTTCCGTCGACGACGAGGCGCCAATGGTGACTTCGGGAATCTCCAGATCTGTCGGCTGCTCAGTCCTTCGGAGGTGCTCATAGGGGTAGGTTTACGTATGTTTATTCATAGGGGTGAGTGTGCGTGCGTTGTGAGTGCTCATAGGGGTGGGTTTACGTATGTTTATTCATAGGGGTGAGTGTGCGTGTGTTGTGAGTGTGAAAACAGGAATATCTTGGGTATTTCATATTATTAATGTATTCATCCATCATTACACAAGAGTCAATGCTCTTTATTTATAGCTCTCGGTTACCACAATTGTCCGATTACAGTTTGACCCTCGTCTATTGGGTCCGATAATGGCATGATTGCCAATTTCTCTTGGTTGCCGCCTTACCTCTTGGGCTTATTGTCCAACCTATTTAGGGCATGGCCCATGGAAAAGAGTCATGTTGAACCATCCTCCAGCATCATCTCCACTCCAGCCTCTAAGCCGGCCTCTTGGTTTCTTTGGCCTAGCCCCGGGCTACAGCCCGGGGGCACAGATCCGCGGCTGGCTGTATAGCCCGGGGGCATAGATCCGCGGCTGGCTGTTACTGTTAGTTCAACCTGTTTAGCAGTTCGACGAAACCGGCTGTCGACCCGTAACCAGATGAGGGTAACCCACCAACACGGTTACACAGCGGCCTGGGTTGCAACCCATGTACCCAACGCTGGAAATTGTGAGCCTTATCCCATCATTGTTACACGCCGATGCGAAACCCATCGAAACCGGGGAAGTGGTGCCGCATCGCACTTGCAGCTCGACCGTGGCGGAGGCCAGCACGAGCGTGAGTGGCATCCGCCATCATGGAGCATGACCGGCGGGTTCCACATGGACAACTACTTCTCGGGTCACCTGTCGGCGGTGGACTCCATGGCCGTCGCGGCAAGCTCGCTAGTGCTACCGGTACCTATTCCTCCCAGCCACCACCTCCCTGAACTCGCGCGGCCCTTCCCCGCCATCGTCGTGCCGCCTACTGCTCATCGCTGGAAGCCACCGCCACCGCTGCTGCGCGTGCGGGCGACCACGCCGCCGTGGGACGCCCGTGGGCGAGCTGGCGCGGATCGCTCTGCAGTTCCGGACGACATATTGGCGTACATCGTGCGTTCGTCCGCCATCGCATGCCGCTACCTCCGTCGTTTCTTCATCGTTGACCTCTTGTCTGTGCTGCCACTGCAACAGGTCTCCATCTGAAACTTCCTCAACCGGCCCAAGGGCATGGACCTGCTGCCCACCAAGAATGCGCTGCTCTTCAGGTTTGTCGCAGTTAGAGGTGGAAGGCTAACTTAAATTGGGCAATGAACTTTAAGGTAATTCAAATTTTGGTAGGGGAACCATCTCTTCCTAGTTCATATTGTTGAACAAGAAGGGATTGGACATCCAACTTTCACCTATATGGCCCTGTTCGGCTTTATCACCACGTAGGTCGGCATTTTTTCTCTCACAAAGATCAGCCAACCAAATGCGGCAGATTTTTTCTCTCACAAAGAATCGGCCAGCCGCCAGACAGCCAGCCCGAACAGGCTCGTCGCAGTACGTGCCTCACCTGGTGCGCTTCTACCCCATCACCTCGGAGCTCCAAGCGCATCACGGGGTGTTCGTCAAGACGGACTTCGGCAGCGCTCGGAACCACACGATTCGTTTTCATCAACATAACCTACGTTAACCATTGAAAACCGGATGACCAAACCAACCCAATAAACTAATTATAGTTTTGGCAACCCGGCCGGCGGAACCCAGCCCACACCGCACCGGCGTTCTCGTCCTGGGTTGCTTTGGAAATTAACCAGAACCCGTCAAAACCAGCCCATGAATAGGGTGACTGTCGTGTAAGTTAAATTTGCTCCCAAGAGCATGTGCTCTCACACTGTGGACCACAGAATATGCATTGTGATCCGTGCTGCGACACTTCACCGATCAACGCTTTTCGCCCGGTGTCTTGCTAAAGACGGATCATAATGTGTATCCTGTGGTCCACAGTGTAAGAGCACATGCTCTTGGGAGAAAAAAAAACCGCTTGATAAAAACGAAGGGAAAACATCCGTATCGACATCGACACTCACTAAGAGTAACAACGACGCTACCGTATTCAAGTCGATCAAAACGCGGCAGATCGAGGGCACAGGGCCTGCGGCGATATAAAGGAGACGTGCAAGGTCTGTGCTGCCACGACGTGCGCCGGCATTTTCACGTAGTCGCAAAATTCCACACATCCATCGATAGTGTTCCACGCCGCCGCGCGCACCTCTAGATCGGCGGCGAGAACCCTAACTAGCTGATCCACCGCTCCGCCACCACTCGAGACCGGCGGCATGGCCACCAACGACGATAACATCTTCCGGCCCACCGACGAGGCGTCGGTCGCGCTCCTGCGCGGCCTCCGTGCCAAAGCCGTAGACCACAGCTTCATCCACCGCGCCGACGTCTGCTCCGCTGCCCCCGAGGAGCTGGTCGACGGCCTGCAGCCGGTGCCGGGCACCGACGCGACGGAGGACGGTTACAACAGCGTGTGGTACTTGTACTGCCCGAAGCGATACAGGAACACCCGGGGCAAGCCCAGCGGGCACAGACTGCGCGCGGTGGAGCCCGTCGAGGGCAAGACGTGCTGGAAACCGGAGACTGGCCCGAAGCCCATGAAGGGCGTGCCCGGCGCCACGTTCTGCAACTTTTCCTATGGCCGCAAGGAGAAGGACGAGGCGTCGGGTCGGGAGCGCTTCGACAGGATGGGATGGTGAATGATGGAGTTCGACGACACGCAGGGCGGCGGCGGCGACCACGTGCTGTGTAGGGTGCACCGCTCGTCCTCGTCTCTCGCCAAGAGCAAGTTCAAGTCATCGTCGTCGTCCAAGAGGAAGGCGGCAGGAGATCACCCGGAGGCGCCGCCAACAAAGCTGATCCACGACGAGCAGGTGCAGCTGCAGCAGGACCCCGCTGCCTTCGACTTCACCGACGCTAACACGACATGGACGATGCCCTGCTACTACGGTTTTGGAGCACCCGAAGACGCAGGTTCCGTGACGATGGCTGGAGCTGTGGAGGACCATGGTGTGCAGCAGCCACGCGTTGAGCCGGAGTACGACGACGAGTTCAACGACTTGGATGAGTTGCTCAACATGGACGAGCAGGTGCAGCAGGACCCCGCCGCCTTCACCAATGCTTACCCGACGATGGCCTGCGATGGTTATGGACCTCCCGAACGCGTGGATCCCGTGACGATGGTCGGAGGCGAGGAGGAGCGTGGCGTGCAGCTGCCACGCATTGCGTTAGAGGCGGAACACGTCGACTGCGGCGAGTTCAACGTCGATGAGTTGCTCAACATGGAAGAATTCACCAATGCTGACCCGACGACGACGATGTATGATCATGATCATGTTGGTCCCCAAAGCATGGATCCCATGACGATGTTCAGAGGCAATCAGGAGGAGCATGGTGTGCAGCAGCAGCAGCCACGCGTTGAGTCAGAGGTGCAGCACGGCGGCAACTTGGGCGGGTTCAACTTGGAGGAGATGCTCAACACCGATGATTGGAGAGGCTTCCTACAGATGCTCCAAGCCGAAGGGGAGCCAAGCCCCAAGCCGAAGCAAGGCGGTGGGATCGTCGTCTCCGGGGTCTACTTTATGCGTGCTGATCCCGTGCATGTTTTACTTGTACCCATCTGACAGGATGAGTGCTTCTCTGATTGTAAATGTACGCTTGACTGGCAAATTAAAGATGATGTTGTTTTGAATCAAAAGAATGCATGTATGGTTGTTTTACTTTTACTTTGATGTTACTACAGTTAAGTTGTTACATAGTTAATCGTTCTCTCAAGTATTCGCCATGACTGATGAGATATTGTGTTGAACAAGCAATGGAAGTTGGTCTATGGTTCTAGTGTTAAGTGTAGTGTAGCCTGAACCCAGAAGGATCATGCATATTTCGATGAAGCAAAAGGAATTAATGAATATAGTTGTTTTTCTTTAAATCCTTCAATGTTCTATTATAGCTGTTGCACATTCGTTTTCTTTATCTTAATTATTCAATATGTGATGAACATTGCTCAGCAGCTCGAGTGTAGTGTGAAGAATCTTTTTCAGATTATAGAGCTTTGTGGCTTTGTCAAATCATTCTACGAGTAATTGAGTGAATCTTTACATGCATTCAGCTGTGTTATGTCAGACAAGCGAATGATTAAGATACTAGCATGTTTTTTTTGAGGTAATCAACGGGGGTTGAGAGACCCCACCTAAATAATTTTCCATTGATTCCTGGCTAGCTGGTGATGGACGGTGCCGTGCACCGAACAGTTTTTTACAAGGCCAATGGCCAAAAGATAACCAGGTTACAGCAGGGGGGGGGGGAGCTAATGCATTGTAAACAAAGTACACCAAATGTTTGTTACATTGACTTGCCTCGAAATACAATCTTCAGTAGACATATATATGACGAGCAACGACATATTTGCCGCAACCGCAAGGTCAACTTTCGGAATGAGTTTTAGTTGAAGTTCAGGCTATCCCGCTAAATTGCAGCATTTGAAAAATATTTCTCTTTTTACAGACACTACTCGATTAATCTTCAGACAATTGGTCTAGAAGAAATCGTCTTCAGGCAGCGAAAAGTGAACAATTTCATTTACAACAAGTCTTCATCTCTGAACTTCATCTGATGCTTAATAGCACTATGTAGCAGTGTTTTGCTAGTTGGAGTCACAAGCTTGTAGAACTCTGACTAGGTCTCAAGTGTCAAATGCAAGACCATCACATTTTTGAGTTTTGATCAGTAACAAAATGGAGGAAAGGTGAATGACACAGCACGCCCACTCGAAGCATAAACTGCGCAAGGGGTGTGCTGTAGAGTTCTTGTCTGGTAGACCTCACAAGATCCATCACCAGACTGCACGCACGTTCTTTTTTTCAAATATGCAAAAGGTTTGCGCATCATTCTATTTAAGTAGAGACTGCATGCACCTTCTAGCCGGTATGTGATATACAGTTGAAGAATGAGCTGATTTGGGATGATTATTCTTTATCCATCTTCCGGCATACACTGTTTAGCATATTTGCATCAGAATGGGAGCATCTCGAATGTGCTCATGGTGTCCAGAGTTTCAGCAAGTTTTCAGCCGACTTCAGTCAACACTGAAGTTCGTGATTCAGAACTAAGAGTTGATGGACACAATGAATCAATTTCAGGCAAGCCCAACAATGAGGTTTATTTTGTTTTTCAGTACAGTTTGAGGTAAGAGTATGAAAACTTTGAGCTGAATCGGGCGCAAAAATACCATAAGGCAAACATCAGTTGGCCCAAATGCAACTTTTACAGCGACATGATGTGCGTGACCAGCTTATCAATGGCCATGCGCGACGAGCCCGTCTTGCCGGTGCAGTCCACCGCCGCCTTCTTCAGCTCGCCAGCCCTCGCCCTCATCTCGGCGCCGTTCTTGTCAGTCATAAGCCTGTGAATCGCCGCCTCGACGTTGCCCCTCTTGAGCTCACCGCGCAGCTCGAGACCCACCTTCCACACGTGCTCCACATACCTTGTGTTCCCCATTTGGTCACCGAAGTAGGGCCGGCATAGCATAGGCACCCCCTCGCAGACGCTTTCCGTCGTCGAGTTCCAGCCGCAATGCGTCCAGAACCCGCCCACGGCGCTATGGCGCAGCACCTCCTCCTGCGGCGCCCACGCCACGACCTTGCCGCGCTCGCGCGTCGCGGCTTCGAACTCCTCTGGGAGATGGTGGTCCGAGGATCCGCTGACCATGCCCGGCCGTACCACCCAGAGGAACGGCACGCCGCTGCCGGCGATGCCCCACGCCGTCTCCACCACGTCCCGTGGGCTCATGGAGGCCACGCTGCCGAAGCTCACGTAGAGCACCGACCCCGTCGGCCACGCGTCCAGCCAGTCCAGGCAGCTCCGGTCTGGGAGCAGCAGGCTGCTGTCGCCGGCGGGGGAGATCTTGTGGAGCGGGCCGACGTCGAACACCGGCATGGCGAGGTCCCGCCGGAGGCCCTCCAGCTCACGGTTCTCCAGCGCGTCGAACGTGTTCAGTATGAGCCCCGAGGAGATGTTCACGGCCGCCACGGCGCGACCCAGCTTTTCGCGCATCACGTCGTGGCCGGCCTTACCGATGTGCATCAGGTCGCGCACTCGGTACGGTGGCAGCTCCACCACCGGCATGTCAAGCTGCGAATCTGCGTTGATGAAATGAAACACGTTGATCCGACGAGGCAGCAAGAATAATGGGGAATGCATGGGGCGTACATGGATGCCTACCTTGCACGGGGAGGTAGCCTTTCTCGCAGAGCGTTGGGTACGCGAGGAAGCACGCGTAGCAGGCAGCGCTGCCGGTGCGCAGCGCCAGCGTGGGAACGTCCAGCCTCGTGGCCACCTCGAACACAGGCAGCAGGTGCACGTCGGCGACGAGGCACGCGACGGCCGCATCCCTAGAGTACTCCTCCATGATGCCGGCGAGGAGGTCCCGGAAGGCGGCCCCACATGCGTTGCCGATCGTGATTATTCGCGCAAAGGTGTCCTCTATGGTGACCGGGGCCGGGCCGGAGATGCCGTCGGGCACGGGCACAAAGCGGTAGTCTGGATGGCGCGCCGGGTCCGGGGCGTTGAAGTGGGTGTGGAAGACTGTGATGGCGAAGCCGCGCCTGTGAAGGACACCGGCGAGCCGGAACATGGGGTTGATGTGGCCCTGGTATGGGAGCGGGAACATTAGCACGTGGCGGCGGCGACCTTCGTGGTGGACGGCGGCGGCCCCATTGCTCTCCGCGGCCAAGGATGGCGCCAGTGGTGCTGCCATTGCTTTGCAGAGTGTTGCCCTTTCGGCTATGATTCTTGTGTCGGGAGTTGCGCCTAACGATCATAATTAATACTAATATATGCCTCATCGCGATTGCGATTTGTATGGTAGAATAATCCCAACGATGATTCGTAGGATCATGTGTAATAGTATCATACTCAGTGCATTCAGTGTTATGTCAGACAAGCGAATGGTTAGGATACTAACACGTTACATTGACTTGCCTCTAAATGGAATATCCAGTAGTCGTAATTTTTTTTAGAAAGGACGACAAAAGCTTTGCCGTAATTTTTATTAGACGAATAAAGTAAAAAGACAAGTGTCATCCCAGTTTTTTGACCGGAAACCGGGCCAGAACCAGAAAAATCATACAATTTTGGAGGGTACTCTACTCCACCTGCACACTTAGATACCAAATCAACTCAACTCGCGCAACAAGTAGCGCCCACCTAACTCAACTTAGGGGAGTGTTCACCTCCACCTACCACTTAATACAACTAGCAAATCACTAAGACAACTCAACCAACAACAATGTGGATGGAAGTAAAAAAATAGACATGAAACACCATTCAATTGGATTGGGTCATCAACACGAGCCTCCATCAACACCGCTCGGTCGGATTGGGATGTCGACCCGAGCCACCTCGCAGTAGCCACCAAAGAAAAAACCAAACACAAACCCAACTCAAAGGTACACCACCAGGTTCACCACTACCTGGGAAAGGAGCCGAAAGCAAGCCGATGAGACTGCGCCGTCATCACCAACGCTGTGCCACGCCAAAAGCTGCAGTCCGCTGCAATCTCGAACAGCTACCTGGACTCCTCCGCCAAGGGACTATCCTCCTCAAGCTGCACACCCGAACATCGATCTCCTAGCTCAGTATTTGTGTCGCCATAAAATCCCGTCAGCGACACCATTGGAAACCACCGATCCCATCCACTTTCTGGCGGGGGCCTCGCCTCACCCACAGATAGGGACTCAGACATCTGAAACCGCTCCGAGAGCAGCACCTTTGCTCGGCCATTACCAAGATCACCACAAACACCTTGCGCGCCAACTCAAGACTTCCAGCACCCAGGGGGCCCTCTTCACCTTCCTGCCAACACGGACCACGCACCACCATGGCCTCCACGCATAGGCAACACCTCCAATCGACCATCACCAATGTCACAAGCCGAGATGGGTCTCCAGATGCAGCGCCTCCAAGGAGGACACGACGCCAATGGCGCCGTCGTCGCATGTTAATAGAGGATTGGGTTTTCACCCTGAGACCCCATTCTGTAAAGACATGCTATCCCTCAATGGTGCCCCCAACAGAGAAGACGATGCCCCAAGGGCACCCCCACCATTGCCGGGCTTTTGCTCGGGACAACACCAAGCTTGCCGCACTCCCATGGCCATGGCAATAGCCCACGCACCCGGCCTCTGCAACGCCACTACCAGGAGAAGCTCGGCACAGCCCAAGGCACCACGATGGCACCAGCAGCTCGCAACAGGCAGCCCCCAGCCCCACCACCAAGGCGGCGCCGGACCAGTGTCACCGTCGAGGAGGAGAAGGGTAGCGCCAACCACCTTGCCGCACACCCATCGCCCGCGCATAGGACGCCAATGATCCCGCCATCACCGGGCCACCACGCCCGTGGCCCGAACGCGTGACACACAAAAGGGGCTGCTCGGATCGAACAGAGCCAGCGACACCCATGCCGCAGCCAGTGTCGGCAACAACGCACCGACGGCAGCCGCCACCCCTGCGTACCCCACACCGGACGCCGTCGCCGCTATCTCCACGCCGACCACAAGAACCACTAGAGCTGCCAGCGCCCGCCACAACCGACGCCGCTGCTGCGCCTGCGCCGGCAACCACCCATCCCACGCACTCGCGCGCCCGACGCGCGTGGCCATCGGATCCGGTCGGGAAACATCGGATCCGAGGCCTCCGCCCCCGACGCCGCGGAAGATGTCCACGCCGGCGGGGTAGCTCCTAGGGAGTCGGCGGTCGCGTCCACCACGAGCCACCGGAGAGAGAGGGGAGGGCCTCACCACCGCCATCCCCACGGGCTGCACGAGCCTCCGGCGACCCGCTCCGGCGGCGGCGGCGGCGGGGAGGAAGCGGAGGAGCGGTTGTGGAGGCTAGGGGTTTGGGGATCGCCGGTCGCCCACGCAGGGCGACGCGAGCCGGGGTGGCGGTTGGGGGGGTTCACCGTTCTTCGCCAGTCATAATCGTTTACTTAATTTAACATAAATATAAACATACATATATATGATGATGAGCAACGACATTTTTTTTAGATAATGGAAATAAGATCCGGCTTCATCTATCGACAGATAGAATGAGACCAATTATTACAAACACTATCCGGACACCACACACGCTGCAACTGAACAACCAGCCAACCAAGTTTGAATAAATAAAAAATGAAATACGGTTCAATCTAAATATGACCAATAAATCTTGTAGATACCCATCCTCTGGAGCTGAAAAACTGCAGCGCCGATGTTTCAAGGTACTGACCAGCTTGGATTAGCTGGTCTCGCTGAATCTCAGACCGCTGTAGACTTGCCCACTGTCGTAGCCAATATGTTTCCCTGAATAGAACCTGTAAGAAAGATTTTGGTCTACATTTATCAAAAAACCACTTCATTTCTTGTTATCTAAATTGCCCCCGCACGAGCAAATCCACATATTTGCCCCAAGGTCAACTTTCAAAATGAATTTTAAATGAAGTTCAGGTTATCCCGCTAAACTGCAGCTTTTGAAAATATTTCTTTTTTTTCTCTGAGACACTCCTCGATTAATCTTGATCAAGTGTCCCTTCAAAAAAAAAAAAAAAAAGTTTAGCGGGATATATGCCTCGTATTTCATTAAGAGGACAGGAATGGTCATAAGACCTACACAATAAAAGTTTTGAGGCGCCGGCGAGTAGCCGTCCCTCACGACACACCACCTAACTACTGGATTCACAAAAGCCTATTACATAAAGGGGGGGATGTTGCGACCAAAGAGCAACAAAACCGGCCAAGTTTGACCAACACAACCTAAACAGCCGTCTCCACGCCTCCGGCGCCGCGCCCATTGGCGAGATAGTAGGTCTCCATGGCATTTCTTGTCGACCCAGACAACGGCAAAGGCGAAAGCGATGTGGAACTCATCGAAGGAAGCCGTGTCCGTCTCCCCGAGTCCCGAACCTCAGGGGCGAGCTTGTTCATCGTACCTTCCGTGCTTGTGCTTCGGCTTAGGCTCCCTGAACTTGCTCTTGGCCATGAAGTCTTGCACTCCTCTTTGGCACTAGTTCCTCATCGTCAAGGTGTCTACCACGGGCCAGCCGTGTCACCCTGAGCTTTGGCGTCGAGAGAAGAGGCTCTAGCAACGGAGCCTTGAACCTGCTGATGAACTCGTCGATCGTGACCTGAGATCTGCTCATCGCCGGTGCCTCCAAATGCCTTGGTGCCGGCCCATCAACGTACATGACCAATCGCTCCATCAAAGATTGGGCCAGCCACGAACTCCTCGGCCGCGACGAACGGGCATCGGGCTCACAAAGATTTGCCGTGAGCACAAATCCGCCTCCTTCTCCCACCCTCGACACCGAGGCGTCCACCTCGACCAGTGGTCTGTAGCAGTAGCTCATGCTCATGCGACGCAAGCTGTGCGGCGGCGTTCAGTCAATGCAATCTCCCATCTTCCAACTCTTCCTGAAATGGCGTCTGGATCGGGATGCAGCCCTCAGCCTCCAGCAGCACCTGCACGGGAGCACCAACGGCAACCGCCCCCACAGACGAGGTCTGGGACACCTCACCAACAGGCCCAGCCAGCTCTATCTGCACACAAATCTCGACCACCAATCTGAAGCCGAATCGGTAGTGGGCTCGGAGGTCGGATCCGAGGGAGCAGCTCCGGTAGCCGCACGTCGACAAGATCCCGGGCGGGGGGGTTGGCCCGGGAATGTTCGACGGGGAGGGGTCGATGCCACCACCCTCTTGTCGCCGCTGACCGGGCGCGATGTCCAACGGGCGGTGGGGTTGCACGGCTGGCGAACACGCTTGCACTCCTTCGCTTGATGGCGGTCCCACGGCAACAGAAGCATCGCTGCGGCGAGCGGCGATCGGGCGGCGACATGGCCGCGGCCGAGGCGCTTGAATCAACGATCGACCAACTCCCGGCACCGGGCGACGGCGCTTTGTTCCGCACGAGGCCATCGACGGTGACGCCGACTCATGACGGTCCGGAAACCATCGCCGTCGACATCGATCACCGCCTGCCATTGAAACACGGGACCCTCGCAGCCGGGCGTCCAAGGGCGACGATGCACCGGCCACACGCCAGGTGCTTGTGCGCTGGCGCCGCCGCCGACGGCGCAATCCCCCACCTGCGCCCTCGGGGGTACCCTCCGCAACGGTGGCGGATGCGACGCAGCCCGACAAGCCATGCGAGCAACCTCGAGGGTACGACCGCGGCCGCCGAGAGGAACGGGCCTCGGACTCGTCGTCTGAGCTCCGGCGGAGTCGCAAGCAGCGCCTCGCTAACGCCCCACCGAGCACCCGCCCCTCGGATGGAAGGGTGCCGCGTGGGGAGAGGACAGGACGGAATCAGCCGCTTCCCGGTTGGAGAAGGTGGCAGCACGCGGGTTGAACGGGGGACGCCCGGGGAGGCACGGTGTCCTCACCAACGACGTCGTCAACCCCGCCGGTCGCCCACGACGATGACGACATCCGCAGGCCGCCCCGCCCCCCAGTGCCGGGCGACGGATGACCGGGCGACCGCGGGCCGGGGCGGGCCGCCTCCCTCCTCAAGGCTGGCGACACGCGCCGACAAAGAGTTCCCACCCGAGGCGTGCCGACAATACAGGGTGGCCGCCCGGCGCTGGACCACCTCCGGCGGGCCGGGAGGCCGGACGAGGGTGGTGCGACCCCGCGGGCTGGTGCCCCAGGCCGCGGGCGGCACCGGATGCACCGGAGGCGGGCGACGGAGCTGGAGGCGCCTCGGCTGGCCGGAATCGCCGGGAAGCCCATGGCGACCTGAGGAGAAGGGAGCTGCCCCGGCGAGCCGGAGGCCGAAGCTTCGAATAGCACCCATGGACAGAGAGCTCATGGAGTGGGGGAGCACAGATCTGGTGTTGGAGAGGAGGGAGGCGGACTGGGGAGGGAGATCAGCGCGGGCGGCGTGAGCGCCAGCGCCGTCGCCGGGGAGGAGGCGTCGGGGGCTCTAACGGATACATTGTCGCTAAAAAAAAAAAAAAAAAAAATTCAGTCAAGTGGTCTAGAAGAAATCGTCTTCAGGCAAGAAAAACTGAACAATTTCATTTACAACAAGTCTTCATCTCTGGAACGTCGTCTGATGCTAGTTCGTCTCAAGTGTCAATGCACGAAGATCGCTTGCTTTCTGAGTTCTCATCAGTAACAAAATGGAGGAAAGGTGAACAACAAAGCACGTCCACTCGAAGCATAAACTATGCAAGGGGTGTGCTCTCAAGATCTCCAGACTGCACGCACCTTCCAGTATGTGATATACGTCGAAGAATGAGCTGATTTGGGATGATTATTCTTTATCCATCTTCCGGCATATACTGTTTAGCATATTTGCATCAGCATCGGAGCATCTCCAATGTGCACTTCATTGTTTATACATACAAGTGAGAACTGCTAACGAAGCTGAACCGCTAATGACCACTAAAGATGAATTTAGATCATAATTTTTTCAACGTTTCATATTAAGACACCTTGGTCGAAATCCGTATAGATTTTGAATTATAAGCGGTCAGTACGAGAACATTCAATAGTTGACTGCGGGACTCCTGTCGGCCCGTGGTGAACTAAAAGGTCCCCCTTCCCCTCGAATCTCACCATTAGCGGCTAAGCAAGGCCGAACCAGATAATGACCACTAAAGATGAAATATAGAGCATAAAAATTTGAACAATTCATATTAAGGCACCTTGGTCCAAATCCGTACATATTTTGGATTATAAGCGGTTACTAGAAGAAGATTCAAACAGTTCTGCGGAACCCTGTCAGCCCATGGAGAATTAAAAGGTCCCCCTCCCCTCTAATCTCGCCATTAGCGGCTAAACAAAGTCGAACCAGCTAATGACCACTGAAGATTAAATGCAGAGCACAAAAATTTGAACAATTCATATTAAAGCGCCTTGGTCGAAATCCGTACATATTTTGAATTATACGAGGTCAATAGGAGAAGATTCAAAACGTTGACCGCAGACCCCTATCGGTCCATGGAGAACTAAAATGTCCCTCTCTAATTTAATCTCGCCATTAGCGGCTAAACAAGGCCGAACCAGCTAATGACCACTAAAGATGAATGTAGAGCATAAAAATTTGAACAATTCATATTAAGGCGCCTTGGTCGAAATCCGTATATATTTTTGAATTATAAACGGTCAATAGGAGAAGATTCAAAAAAATTATGACTGCGGACTCCTGTAGGCCCGTGGAGAACTAAAGGTCCCCCTCCCCTGAGCAGATTTGCAAGGGGTTGGGCATGCAAGGCACACAGTAAAGCTTTTACATTGGCCCAGGGGCTACTCCATTTACAACCTCAATCTAAATGGGCTTCCTTCGTGATTTTAATTGGCCTAAAAACGCAGCATCCCCTGGAGCTTCCAAAACCCACTTCTAATCTTCTTATATTTTTGGCAAAACTGAAAAAAGTTGCTATCCAACAACTCCCTGTCTTAGCTCCCAATCTTTTCGCGATTAGAAGAATCAACCTAATCGCGCTGATATCATCCATCGTCCAATCCAAATGCGGCAGCATGGGAGCATCTCAAATGTGCACTTCATTGTTTTGTTTTTACATATATGACAAGTGAGAACGGCTAACTGGTGCTCTTATGGTCTCCAAAGTTTCAGACAACATTGAAGTTGATGATTCAGAACTAAGAGTTGATGGCCACGATGAATCAATTTCAGGAAAGCTCAACAATGAGGTTTATATGAAAACCTCGAGCTGAGTCGGGAACATAAGGCAAACACCAGTTGGGACAAATGCAACTTTTACAGCGACATGATATGTGTGACCAGCTTATCGATGGCCATGCGCGACGAGCCGTCCTTGCCGGCGCAGTTCACCGCTGCCTTCTTCAGCTCGCCGGCCTTCGCCCTCATCTCGGCGCCGTCCTTGTCAGTCATGAGCCTGTGGATCGCCGCTTCGATGCTGCCCCTCTCGAGCACGCCACGCAGCTCGAGGCCCACCTTCCACACGTGCTCCACGTACCTGGTGACCCCCATCTGGTCGGCGAAGTAAGGGCGGCACAGCATCGGCACACCCTCACAGATGCTCTCCGTCGTCGAGTTCCACCCACCGTGCGTCCAGAATCCGCCGACGGCGCGGTGGCGCAGCACCTCCTCCTGTGGCGCCCACGGCACCGCCATGCCGCGCCCGCGCGTCGCGGCCTCGAACCCCTCTGGAAGTTTGCTCGCCTCGGGTGTGCACCCGCGGACGAGGCCTGGACGGACCACCCAGAGGAACGGCACGCCGCTGTCGGCGATGCCCCACGCCGTCTCCACCAGGTCCCGTGGGCTCATCGACGCCAGGCTGCCGAAGCTCACGTAGAGCACCGACTCCGGCGGGAACGCGTCCAGCCACTCCAGGCAGCTCCGGTCCTGGAGCAACAGGCTGCTGTCGCCGTCGGGCGAGAACTTCTGGAGCGGGCCGATGTCGAACACCGGCACGGCAGTGTCCCCGCCGGAGGCCCTCCAGCTCGCGGCGCTCCAGCGCGTCGAATGTGTTCAGTATGACACCGGAGGAGACATTGATAGCCGCAACGACGCGCGCCACAATTTGGCAGAACAGGTGGTGGCCGGCCTCACCGATGTGCACTAGGTCGCGCACTCGGTACGGCGGCAGCTGCGTCACCGGCAGGTCATGCTGCGAATCTGCATCGACGAAACGCGTGCACGTTGTTAGTGGGGATATATTCAAGAGCATGGCAAATCGTGTTGCGTCACCCAAGAACAGCAGGACCTGCCTTGCACGGGGAGGTAGCCTTTCTTGCAGAGCACCGGGTACGCGAGGAAGCACGCATGGATGGCAGCACTGCTGGTGCGCAGCGCCAGCGTGGGAACGGCCAACCTTGTGGCCACCTCGAAGACAGGCAGTAGGTGCGCGTCGGCGACGAGGCACGCGACGGCGTCCCTGGAGTACTCCTGCAGGACCGCGGCGAGGCTGTCCCGGAAGGCAGCCTCGCACGCGTCGCCGATCGAGATGATTTGCGCGAAGGTGTCCTCGACGGTGACCGGGGGCGGGCCGGAGATGCCGTCGGGCACGGGCACGAAGCGGTAGTGTGGATGGTGCGCCGGGTCCGGGGCGTTGAAGTGGGTGTGGAAGACGGTGATGGCGAAGCCGTGCCTGTGAAGGACGCCGGCGAGCCGGAACATGGGGTTGATGTGGCCCTGGTATGGGAACGGGAACAGTAGCACGTGGCGGCGACCATGTCCGCGGTTGGCCGTGGCGGCACCCTTGCTGTCCGCGGCGATGGACGATGGCGCCGGTGGTGCTGCCATGGCTTTGCAGAGTGTTGCGCTTTCGGCTATGATTCTTGTGTCGGGAGTACGATAATAATTAATACTACTATGCCTCATCGAGATCGTGACGACGATCGTGATATGTCATGTATCCATGAGTAATCAAGTTCTTTTTCGAATTAAGGGATTTGCTAAATTTTAGGTGCATGAATTTTTGTTTTATTTCGAACGACGGCTATTGCATATATTTTATACTCAAATTGCAGGTTTAGTTTGTTGCAATTTCTGTAGACACAATCTGCAATTTTTTGTTGCAATAATAAAAACTAGTTAAACAAACTACAAACCTTATAAAATTTTATGTGTTAGCACAAGGACAATTTAAAAATTAACAATTATTTTTTATAGTTAGACAAGGACAAAAATTTAATGTGTTACTATGACACAATGACAAATAACAAATCATAAAAATAACAATGTAGCGGTACAAAAAGTGTTGTCTGAGATGTTCTGAAATTTCAGGCACCTGAAATATAGGAAAAGTGTGGAATTAATGTACTCTTCACATGGTACAATGTGTTAATCAAGTAACGAAAATTAATGTATGGGAACAATCCAAATAATTGAGGCGTGATTAATTATTGATTAAGATTGAGTTGAATAGAAAACTACAATCTCGTGCTATAATTAATGTATGAAAGCAGGGCAAGGCTGCACAAATCTCCATCATTCCATGCACATGTGGATCATATTTGCAATTGTTTAAATGGTGATGCGGAAAATAATTGGTTCCAGCGCCAAAGGATCGTTCGACAACAAAGATCAACTACAGTACAAGTACAAACCAACGCTTCTAATGTGGCCAGCTTAGCTAAATTGAATAGAAGACAAGTCGAGCAAGCAAGAGTAGTAATATTGCAAAAAGAACATTGGAATTATTGTGTTTTTTTTTTTTTTTTTTTTTAGAACTGGAGGGGCCGGAGCCCCTACAGAGAATTATTATTAACAACAATAAATAAAAAGGTTTCTGTTACAAAGAACAGAGGAAAAACTTGGAATTATTGTATCCACAATGAAATTCTAATCCTCATCCTCATACTCAGACCTTCAACTATACCTTCCCTCGACCGTGAGCCCTTATACGCTACAGAAATGCTATTCCTAGACCTATCACTATCCCTTATCCCGAGGGAGCTGCCCTGAAGCCATGGCCTATAGGTGCTTGGCCCAATTCTTATTCTACGTGCGTGGCGACGCACGCCTTCCTTCTATAGTTACGTCCCGTGAAGTTCAGTCGCATTCCGTTTCTCGAACTTTTTGTCGCGCTCTGTCTGATTCCCTTTTCTCTCTACTCAACGCGATTTAAAAAAAATCAAAACAGTGTGTCTCTTCATTTCCCCCCTTCCTATCTAAAGGCGCCGGCGAAACCCCGTCGCCAAGTCCGGCGTTGATTTTGGAGGGTGGATCAGCCGGCCCCCTCTCGCGGGAGGCGGATCCAAAGGCCTCGTCGACTCCCGTGCGGCCCCATTGATGTGGGGAGGTCAAGGTGCATCAGCAGCCGTCAAGCATTCGACTTTGGGGCAGATTTCGTCGGTGTCGATTTCATCTTTGAGGCAGATTCGATTTGAGGCATAGGCAAACCGAGCTGGTTGTGGAAGGAAGGAGGAGGCCACGACAGATTTGAGGTTGCAGGACACGCGCGGCGTCGCGAACCTCTTCACCGGGCGGGGACCTCCAACGATTCCAACGCCTCCGTGTAACCGAGAGTTCCACGCGTCCGCACGATCGTCGACGCACGTGTGCCGCTACTACACCAAGAGTGCGCGCGTCGCATCGAGTTCAGGCGCGCCCCCACAAAGTAAGACTCCCCGATGCTTGGTGCCGAAGGTGCCAATTAATAGCTCGGTTTCGGCAAAGAAGAAGATAATATAAAGTCTAAGGGTACTTATAAAAGGAAGGATAAAAACCAACCTATATGAATTTTGTTTGTAGCAATTCCAGTTGTTGTAGCTACCACACTCTCAAGTCTCAATAGGCACTACTCCCTCCATTCCAAATTGTAGTTCACTTTAGCTTTTCTAAATCTATTGATTTTGCTATGCACCTAGTTATACACTATGTCTTGTAAAAGCAATGGATCTAGTAAAGCCAAAGTGAACTACAATTTGGAACGCAAGGAGTACTTTTATTGGTTTTCTAGGATCATCGGGAGAATAATGGAGTATGGCCGTCTTCGGGATGGAGCTCATGTAGCGCCCTCGAATTCAAGTGGATCTTCCTTGGCATGTGCCAAGAAGACGAGGTCGCCCTCGGAGCCTCGCGCGCGACGCATGGCCGCCGACCGTCATGGATGAGAGTGTCGCCGCTGTGGACATGCGCGGATGTCATGGCCGGGCCGCAATGGGGAGTTTGTGTGGCCGTGGACCACGCACGGAGCTCCGGCGGCGGCCGGACGCCCGAACCCGTTCGCTAAAATCCTTCCACCGTCCGCCATACGCGCCACCTCCCTCGGCCCTCTTCCAACGTGATCCGCCATACGGGCGGTGGAGATCGACCTCGTATGGGCCGGCTCAGCCGGATGCCACAACATGAATCTTGTCCATCTCCCGGCAAAGGGGGCGCCAACAACACGAAGGCCACCGGGAGTAGAGTAGGATTCATGCCACCTGAGGATCCTCGTACAAGAGAGACGCAGATTAGTTGATTTTTATTTGGACTCTATACAAAGAAAAACTGCACCCGTGAGTGCCCTTAAAGATTAGTTACTCTCTAGATCATGAGTAGCCCTGAATTAACTCTAACCAAAGAGGTCATTGAATGCAAGAGTTTGATAATAAATGTACTTTTCCAACCATCTGGTGTGGGTGGAGGGAGAGATATAAAACATATTTCAGCGAGCCCAACATAAAATAGCTCCAATAAGCACAACCTGTGAGGATAGTTTTTTTTTGGGTGGGTTAGATGTGAGATGTTTGGATAATTCAGGGCTATTTGAGCCACAAATAACTCTAACTAACTCTAACTTATGGATCCAAAAAGCTCTATATCTACCGTCTTCTAAAAAATATTACAAGTTCAAAGGAAAAACATTTTACCATCACAAGAAACATTGTAGCAGGTTCATGAGGTCGACATTCTAGCATTAGTATTATTAGAATAGGAGATGGAAATTTAAAATATATACATGAAATAAAACCATATTTTAAACACAAAATAAAATAAATAACATAGCTATGGGGGACGAAAATAATCGGCCCATAGGGAAAATAAGCCCATGAAGGATGGCACGGCCCCAAGGCCCAAAAAAAGAAGGACCGATGGGAAGACGACGCCGGAGTTGACGACGAGACGCAGAGCGTTTTGGGCCTAAGAGACCCCAAGAGAATGAAGGCCGGCCCCAAGCCCGCAGATTCGCCAAGAAGGACTTAATGTACGGAAAACTCTCTTGGGCCCCCCTTTTTTAAAAGCCCAAGACAGCCCATCTACAAACACTCGGCTTGGCAAGGCCCAACTTACTAAAATCACCCCGCTAGGCCGAGGGCCCGAGGTGAAGTCTCCTAATAATGAGAATAAGGACCAAATGAATCGTCATGAGAATAAGAAAGAAATCTGGGAAGACAATCCCGATAGGCTTATTGAAGCCCATCCATATACAAAGCTAAAACGCCCCTGCGTGCACCGACACCCAGCCCGGGACAGCCCACTCTCACCACAACTTACTCCCCGACCCGAGGGGCGAGCCTCGAGGACTAAGTTCCGCCGCCCCGAGGACATAGGATCTCCGGAGACAATCCCGCCTCGCCCGAGGGACCCGCGACCCTCGGGCAAGACTTCTCTCGCCGCCCGAGGATAGGGAGGACCCTCGCCTCCGGCTCTTCCCTCTCCCAGAAACACCATCTCGGGCGCGCCTTGGGAAGCCAAAAACCGGTAGTGGGGAGCAGCGCATTAAATGCACTCCGCTTCACGGAGACAGCGATGACGTGGGCAATCGATTGCCCTCAGCCGATTCGCTTGACCCGTTATCTCCTCGCATCCCCCTGATGGGACATAAAGGAAGCGATTATCACACACGTCACCCCCGCACAAATAAAACACAACTCTACTGTTCATTTGTTTGCGGCTTCATGTCCACGACACGAGTCCAAGGACCCTCGGGGCGTCGACACCACGCCATGACGCGGACCAAGCCAACTCGTGGACCATAAAGGGATCGGGAGGGTCACCATTTGGCCCTCGGAAGACCCTCCCCTCGGGCGACCTGGACACGAACACAAGAGACTCCAAGACACGCGCGTCCACACCCGGGCACTCCCTTCGGGGAACCCGAGGTCCCGGCTCGGGCATGCCATGCCTAATAGCTCGGATAGTAGACACAGTAGTGTTTGTACATGACACGTATTGTACACATTATCTCTTCTTTACACTATAAAAGGGAGAGTAATGTCAGCATAGAACGGATCCCCTCCACTAGGTTTTCACACTTAGCCATCTCGTTCCGGATTGAAGTCCTTCTTCATTCCCAAGAACACCTTGTAACCGCTTTGGTTCTTGTGCACAATTGGTGCGAGTAATACGAAAGGTCACAACTGCTGGACGTAGGACCCCATGGCCTGAACCAGGATAAACCCCTCGTCTTCCAGCTCGCACACGCCATCAGGTGGGGAGCGCACAGCCTATAAATTATTACCGGTACTTGGGATACCCCGGTTCTCAAACACCGACGGTTGGCCCCCGGGTGGGGGGAGCGCCGTGCGAAAAACAACTTCTCACAAACCTAGATGGCGGCATCTCTTTCCTTCCCGCCTTGCTCACCGGAGCGCGAGTACGGCCAAGGAACGGCTAGCTGCAGCCGTGCGACCTCCGATTCGTGGTAGTAGGCCACGACTTCGAGGCAGTCCTGTTGCCGACTAACCGGGGAGTGTTGGCATTTGTTAAGTGCTAAAAGAATATGAAGGATTTTGCAAGCGCCGTAACACCTACCATTGTAGCTTTTCTCTAGGATGAGTATTCTAGAGTATCGTATCCACAGGGAAGCTTTGGCTAAAGAATTCTAATAAGTCACAATCATGTATCCACTAACTTAGCAAAAACCACTAGACTATAGTGAGGGGGATAATTGAAAGTAAATATCAAAGCATAAAATAATAACCTACCTAAGATATCAAAGAATAACTAAACTAAACAAGAGGTCAAAGAGAGAGATTAAGGTTCCCGGGTACTTCTCTATTACTTAGGTTCTATGATAGCAATCATACCATAACACTTCGGGACATCGAACACTAGCCACGAAAAGAGATGAGAATGGGGCTAGGAAGCTCGACTACTGATCCTACAAACACCAACCCGAACGTGGTGGAATACGTCGACCATCGTGGTCATCACCACCACAGGGCTACCATTGACACTTGTTAATGCATACTTTTAATTATCAACTAAACATGGAAAAGGACTAAAATATAATTAGATAACCTTATTAGGGGTTTCTACTAATGATTTCCATGAGTTTTGGTAAAGTTGTGATTTGCGAGGGGACTTAACGAGAAAAAACAACCGAGAATTGATGTGTCATAACGCAACGCAATCCAACTCCAAAACAAGTCTAGAAGGCTCCGGATTACTCCCGACGTGAACGAAACTTGACACTGAAGAAAACATCATCTAGAAGACTCCAGAAGCCACGACGCATCGCGGGGCCCAGGGTGGGACCCACCCTCGGGCGATCGGGCGGCCAAGTTGCCCCCGTCTCCTAAGCTTCCTCCACCGCCTCTAAGACGCAATCTAAACCGGTCGGTATAATGCCGGTTTGATCCAATGGTCATCGCTTCATTGTCAAGGCCCATGAAGATTAGTACCATATTGTTTTGTTGAAGCTGAAGAGACATAAGAAGACCCATATATATAGACCCCTAGGCCCCCGGCTTCAATCATCCGAGATCAACTCATCATCATATCGGATCGATCCAAATCTAGTCGACGACCTTAGCTCTAGTTCAAGAACTAGAAGTAGAAGATTAGACAAGATGTAGAACTAGAAGCCCTAGATTAGAGTTGAGAGTAGAGCTTCAAGTTGAGAGAATTAGAGCGCGGTTGAGGCGGAGTTGAAGGAAGGCCCTGAGTCATCGGGCGCCTCCATCTTCTTCTTCCTCCTCGAGTTGGTGCCATTGGGCGCAACTCGAGATCTTGTGGATTGTTCGACTTCCATTCGAGTAAGTGGTATTGTCTCTATTGTTCTTAAGGTTAAATATTTCTTTGATAAGATTACTTTGATTCTTGGTTGCTCTTGAGTTGAAGTTGTTAGATTAATGTAAGCGTGGTGCTTAGATTGACTAGCTTATTACGAATACCTTCTATAGGCCGGGTGAAGACACTTGTTAAAAGGCCGATCGTGGTGGTGACGGCGCCATTGAGTCCTTTGTCACGCCCGCCCCGTTTATAGAAATCGTAGGAGCCCCCTCGCGTTGTTAGCGTAGATTCCCTTTATTAAGAGTTTCTTCATGACAACCCCTCTTAAGAACAATGTGCAAATGATTTACTTGAAGTGAGAACAAGACCTTCCTAATAGAACTCCTTACCTCTCTTTTTAATCTAGTTTTAGCCACTGGATTTAGCTATACACTTCGACGTACTCTCTTACCTTCTCCCCGCGTGGATTCGATATTTAAAGCCCTATTCGGGTGAAGTGCTCCTACCGTATCCGTTAAACTGCGGATTATCCATCATAATATTCCCGTAGGTTAACAAATACCAACAAGCATTTAAAAGCCGTTCTTGGGGAGAACGGTTTGAGACCACGTTGAAAAACTATAGCTAAATCTTGTACCATACTTTTATCTTTTTCTTTTATTCTATCTTCTCATCTTTTTCTATCTTCGTGGGATCAATTGATTCCATATTTATCTATCTTATACTTTTGCACCCTTAAAGCGGAAGCTCGCCACTAGAATCCTTAAATCTCATCCTTACATCCGGCCATTAGCTACGCCTACGGTTGATCAAAATGATCATGAAGCAATACTTCTCGGGAGTGAGAAGCGGGGATCATATCTTCTATGGTAGGAGTCTTTGCCGACATCATGAAAGTGTTGTGCGCATGATCATCATGCAGTTTTTGGAGGAACCTTTTCTTTCCTTTTTAAGCAAGGTTTGCTTTGATTTAACTCGTGGGTGAAACCCATATACTAGCATCCTTTATGACCACCCAAAGGAAGAAGAATCATCCTCCAAAGAAAAAAAATAATAATAGAACTTCGATAGCTATATCACCATCACTCCAATCCCAAGGCTTAGCTATCAACCCCAAATCATCAATGCGCTAAAACCTTTAAGGGGAGAAGAAATTCAACCCTTGGATATCTCTTTAGATGATGAGTTTCATGAACTTCCAAACTTCACAAGAGACCATATATAATCCAAACCTCTTTTGAGATAATCTCTTAGAAAGCACCTTTATTACTACATGAGAACATTGGGGAACCTCAAGGATGGCATATCTAATCATGCCATAGGAAGAGAGCAAAGCCATCAAGAAGCCACTCTGTCTCTCTCTTTCTATGTTCAAATTAGATAATTCTTTTCAAACCCATCTTTAACCACATCCTTGAGCCCAATGAATCCTCTTGTGCCCTTTTCTTGCGTCTCCTCACGATCCTAAAATATTATGAACGATCTAAGGAAGACCAAAAGGGAGCGCATTTTATGGAGAACATCAATGAGCATAAAGACTACTTCATAAATGGAACTTTTCCACCTAGTCCATGCTCATTTGAAAACTCCTAAATTGATTACCATCTCAATTCTTGCCGCACATGAGATCTCCAATACTCTCTTTCTTAGAAAGGGTGGTTGTTGATGAATTTTCCTACGGCTTGAAATTTTGAGACCGGGCATTATAAGGGAAACCACTTCATCATCTTGATTCATAATTTGAAAGTTTCCCAAGGACGAGTTTTTTTTGTCCTAAAAACAAGCACTCTAGGGGAAATACTATAAAGACTTATATATCACTATATACCCCTACATTATGAGCATATTTTTTTCCTTATTATTCTTGTCACTTGACCATGCGGGTTTGGAGTAAAGAAGAACGAAGGATGACAATACGAGGTATGTCCAACCAGTCATTATGCAACATTGAAATTACATACATAGAAACATTTATTGTCGTGTTGCTACACTAGCTTGGTTATCTTTACCTTTATGCATGCTTTCGACACTCATCATGCTCTATCATCTCTCGTTTGAATAAATCTACGTAATGCTTTCATGCTACCATTGTTTGCTATAGTATGCTTAGGTTTTGAAGTATTTTTCATACACCTTTTAGATTAAGCGGGGGTGCTTAGTTTAAATTGTTTTCATGGCTCGAGTTAAACATGGTGTTTAGTTTGATTCCTGAAACCATAAGGTGTGGTGATCTTTCTTCTAAAGGCTTTTTAAATTAAGCGTGGTGCTTAGGTTAGAACGCCTTCCTAAATCAAATTAGACGTGGTGTCTAGGTTGACTTTTGAACCATAGTAAACTATAGTAGATCTTTGGTATACTTTTGTTGGACTAACCCCCTGTAGAAAATAATAAACTCGAAACAAGTTTGGGGAGGTCGAGATGAACTCACTAGAGATGGAGCAAGACATGTGAGACATGACTTATGGATAAAAGAATTCCCGATGAGCCAAGAAGAAGGAGAGTGACACAAGACAAGATCCACAATCGAAGCACTCACTCATGGGGAATTCATGGGTGATAGAAGCATCAAGGAGGGAGGCCAACTCCATTAAAGATGATCAAGCCATCCTCTTCCTCCCGACATGCACTGTCACTCCACATGCCACTCAAGAAGGAGAGAAGGACCACCACAAGGTGTAATAGCGCCATCATATTCCAATAATAAAGGTAACACCTTGAGGTAAGTTGTCGTTAATTCCTCTTTACTATAGCATAAATGAAAAGTCAAAACATGCTAGAGTTATAGTTTCACATAATTCAATTTTGTTAACTTCGGCATGTTAGCCTTTTTTTAATTTCTAGCATCATTTTCTTGATCGCTCTTTATTTTGCTAAAAAGATTTACGTGCTAGATTCATCTTACGATCTTACCACCCTTGTCATAAAAAGAACTTATACATTATCTTTATCTTGTTCAAAGTGCCCACAAGGTTAGAGTAGAAGTAAATGAAATTTTGGTTACGATGGTGTTTTCCCACCAACAGCCCATGCACTTGATCTCTACCTTGTCTTTGCAAGCGGGACTCACTTTGCGCCATAAGAGGAGAAGTCTTACTTCCCCAATTCCTATAAGTGGAAGTCCCGACCTACAAATATGCACACTAAACAAGACGGCGCTAGTCGCCACCATCCAATCTTCCTTCAAGCGGTGAATCGGCGAAGAACATGGGCAACGCCATCACCAAGTGGCTATTAAGATCGGATGATGCACTTGAAGAGTGACCAAGGAAGATCAAAGTGAGCACGACATGATCGGAGGTGTAGACCACTTGACAAGAGTAATGGGTCGGCATTCATCCCCATACTCCATCAAGAGGGCCTTACACCACCACTATTGCCTACCTCACCACAAGACCCAAGAAGAACAAGACGCGAGACGCTACTAAAAATCACAAGACCAGTTGGAACGGAGTTGACGAACAAGGAAGACATTAAGAAAGATTAAAGAAGTTCGCTCGGCCCCGACCAACCGAACACTCTCGGCACACGCCACTCCAAGAAAGGTCTCCTCCGAAGAAGCGACATGGAAGAAGAAAGAAGCATCACCCTCTTGAAGAGGACGTCAAGAGTACACCTTCGAGAAGACCTACCACTACCCGCGTCATCAACTGAACAAACACCATCTCCATCGGCCACCTCATCTACGCCACTCGTCGAGATCATTGAAGGCACCATTTCGAACCACGACATTCCGACGAGATGCCATCGATGACGCGCGCCATGGGAGTAAGTACTCAAAACTCTCGCCGAGAGGTAACTCGGTATTTATCTGCATATTTATTTTTCTGCACGGCATATTTAAATTAACATATTTCCTTTAGCATATTTACTTTCCTATACCTGCATAAAAAAATCATAAAAATATGTTTACTACTTTTACGCATCGGTTTCTTTAAGCCCCATGCAAGTACCCCTTGTTGTGGCGGCATAAAAAAATAAAAATCCAAAAATATTGCATTCATATGTTTTTGCATCATCATTCTTTTGCATAGAAAAATTCCTAAAAATATGTGGGCACATGAAGGTCCACGCTTTTCGAAAAAAAATCCAAAAATACGTGAGCACATGAAGGCTCACAATATGTTCCTAGAATTTGTTCCTTCCGGGTATATGCGGAATTAATATTTGCGGGGAGAACATTTAAGGAGAACCCGAAGACGAACAATTTCCAAGGGCGAATCAAAGGACTACTTCAATATCCAAATTGGGGAGAGCACCCCGATTATCACGATAGGTATCACTATTCTATCTTTTAAAATTATTAGCTAGTTATTATATATGTTTTGCTTTGATTAGAGTTAATAAGTCTTAGCGTTTAAGTCTTAAAGTTAGTTCGATTAATTCGGTTAGTTCGGTTTAGTTAAAATTAGTTTACTTTAAATATTAGGATTCGAATTATATAATAAAGTGCTCTTATGGAAGTCATCCACAAGTTTGAGTCAATTATTCTCCATATATTTTTGGATATGTTTTTGTCTCCACCATGCTTTGTATGCAAGATAACGAAAAATAAGTGTGGGGAGATCCTCGACAACCAAACAGAATTTTTTCGCGACCAAAATCAAAAATTGGAACCAAGACGGAACCATCGACTCGCCCGACGAACCGTGCCCCCGACACGGTCCGGTGGGAGGCCGACCGCCCATATACCAGCCGACCGGCCCCGCCTCGGTCCCACGTAGGCCCCGCTTAGTCCACCACTCGGTTTGCTTCCTAAAACTTTTCAATTTTCGCAAATTACTTTCCGTTCGAATTAAAATAAGTCTTTTCTCGTTATGGTATGTTTTCCCTATATGAAAAAAATGTCTTGTTAACCCATGAACAAAGTTTTGCATGATTAAATTCCTACATATACCTGTCACTTGTTGGGATGCTTTAATTGCTTAAAACATGAGAAATAATAAAGTTAGAATAATGAGATCCTCTTTCTTTTATCTTGTCTTTGGAGAGTTATTTATTTCAAAATATTAAAATCATTAGTTATGCTTCTCCTTTGTGAATCAATGATACATCCTAATAGAGCCGTAGCAATCACTAAAGATATATCTAATTAATTGTTGCTTTCTTGTGTTGAGCTTTGTCAAAACCACGACCCATGTTGAAATTTGTCTAAAGTCTAAGATCAAGATCACATATACTTTGCTTTCACTAAAGTATCCATGCTCTAAAAAGTTTTAATCTCTATCTCCCATAATTTTAATTGTTAAAAAGGTACAGCTATGAAAAAAAGCCAAATGTTCAAAATTCTAAGAGTGGAGAGAAAAGTGAGAGAGAGGAGAAAATGAGCAAGTGTTCTACGGGTCGAAGAACCCCCTCTCTCGAAAAAAAAAAGAAAAAAGGCAAAAATGAAGAGAAGAATAATGGACAAGTGTCCGGGGTGAGTAGGGCCCACTTCTCTAATAAATAAGAGAGTAAAATGGACAAGTGTCCGAGGGTGAGTAGAACCCACCTCTCCACTAAATAGCCGGTTACCTCGCTTGGAAAATAAATAAATGTTCCAAAAAGGGAGATAGACGATTTTCAACTAGAGAGAGCAAAGTGATAATAATAATCTTGACTCACATGCACATCTTGATCTATGACTTATGACATCTATCTCCATGGATCCACGATTGACTTCGGAATAAATACAAGGTAAGTGTGATACATGTTCTTGAGCTCCACATATGATATAATAAATGAACGTGAGGATATAATACACTTTGAGAGACTTGAGAGTATCACAAAGGAGTAAGTAGAGCTATGTTTTCTTTTCAAAACTTATGCAAAATCTCTCCAAGTGACTTGGTTTAAGAATTTAAGGTGATCTGTTTCTAACCATTTCATGCTCGAGATATCCCAAGGTGCGGGTATGACCATGGAGTATAATTATGATCCATTCTTTGTCTCTACGGTTACATTAAAGTTAGACCATCCTTTTATCGAGGGGGAGTAAAAGCCTAAGTGTGGGGGAGTTTGTTGACACTTGTTAATGCATACTTTTAATTATCAACTAAACATGGAAAAGGACTAAAATATAATTAGATAACCTTATTAGGGGTTTCTACTAATGATTTCCATGAGTTTTGGTAAAGTTGTGATTTGCAGGGACTTAACAGAAAAACAGCAGAATTGATGTGTCATAACGCAACGCAATCCAACTCCAAAACAAGTCTAGAAGGCTCGGATTACTCCCGACGTGAACGAAACTTGACACCGAAGAAAACATCATCTAGAAGACTCCAGAAGCCACGACGCATCGCGGGGCCCAGGGTGGGACCCACCCTCGGGCCGATCGGCCCAATAACCAGCCGATCGGCCCGGCTTGGCGCCAAGTTGCCCCCGTCTCCGGAAGCTTCCTCCACCGCCTCTAAGACGCAATCTAAACCGGTCGTTTGATGTCGGTTTGATCCAATGGTCATCGCTCATTGTCAAGGCCCATGAAGATTAGTACCATATTGTTTGGTTGAAGGCGAAGAGACATAAGAAGACCCATATATATAGACCCCTAGGCCCCCGGGCTTCAATCATCCGAGATCAACTCATCATCATATCGATCGGATCCAGCTCTAGTCGACGGCCTTAGCTCTAGTTCAAGAACTAGAAGTAGAAGATTAGACAAGATGTAGAACTAGAAGCCCTAGATTAGAGTTGAGAGTAGAGCTTCAAGTTGAGAGAATTAGAGCGCGGTTGAGGCGGAGTTGAAGGAAGGCCCGAGTCGCCGGCGCCTCCATCTTCTTCTTCCTCCGGAGTTGGTGCCATTGGGCGCAACTCGAGATCTTGTGGATTGTTCGACTTCCATTCGAGTAAGTGGTATTGTCTCTATTGTTCTTAAGGTTCGTATTTCTTTGATAAGATTACTTTGATTCTTGGTTGCTCTTGAGTTGAAGTTGTTAGATTAATGTAAGCGTGGTGCTTAGATTGACTAGCTTATTACGAATACCTTCTATAGGCCGGGTGAAGACACTTGTTAAGGCTGATCGTGGTGGTGACAGGCGCCATTGAGTCCTTTGTCACGCCTTGCCCCCCGTTTATAGAAATCGTAGGAGCCCCTGCGTTGTTAGCGTAGATTCCCTTTATTAAGAGTTTCTTCATGACAACCCCTCTTAAGAACAATGTGCAAATGATTTACTTGAAGTGAGAACAAGACCTTCCTAATAGAACTCCTTACCTCTCTTTTAATCTAGTTTTAGCCACTCGGATTTAGCTATACACTTCGACGTACTCTCTTACCTTCTCCCCCTGTGGATTCGATATTTAAAGCCCTATTCCTCGGGTGAAGTGCTCACCGGTATCCGTTAAACTAAAACCGATTATCCATCATAATATTCCCGTAGGTTAACAAATACCAACAAGCATTTCGGCGCCGCGTTGCGTGGGAGAACGGTTTGAGACCACGTTGAAAAACTATAGCTAAATCTTGTACCATACTTTTATCTTTTTCTTTTATTCTATCTTCTCATCTTTTTCTATCTTCGTGGGATCAATTGATTCCATATTTATCTATCTTATACTTGCACCCTTAAGCGGAAGCTCGGCCACTAGAATCCTTAAATCTCATCCTTACATCGGCCATTAGCTACGCCTACGGTTGATCAAAATGATCATGAAGCAATACTTCTCGGAGTGAGAAGCGGGATCATATCTTCTATGGTAGGAGTCTTTGCCGACATCATGAAAGTGTTGTGCGCATGATCATCATGCGTTTTGAGGAACCTTTTCTTTCCCTTTTTAAGCAAGGTTTGCTTTTGACGAACTCAGCGGGTGAAACCCATATACTAGCATCCTTTATGACCACCCAAAGGAAGAAGAATCATCCTCCAAATTTAAAAAAAATAATAATAGAACTTCGATAGCTATATCACCATCACTCCAATCCCAAGGCTTAGCTATCAACCCCAAATCATCAATGCGCTAAAACCTTTAAGGGGAGAAGAAATTCAACCCTTGGATATCTCTTTAGATGATGAGTTTCATGAACTTCCAAATTTCACAAGAGACCATATATAATCCAAACCTCTTTTGAGATAATCTCTTAGAAAGCACCTTTATTACTACGTGAGAACATTGGGGGAACCTCAAGGATGGCATATCTAATCATGCCATAGGAAGAGAGCAAAGCCATCAAGAAGCCACTCCTGTCTCTCTCTTTCTATGTTCAAATTAGATAATTCTTTTCAAACCCATCTTTAACCACATCCTTGAGCCCAATGAATCCTCTTGTGCCCTTTTCTTGCGTCTCCTCACGATCCTAAAATATTATGAACGATCTAAGGAAGACCAAAAGGAGCGCATTTTATGGAGAACATCAATGAGCATAAAGACTACTTCATAAATGGAACTTTTCCACCTAGTCCATGCTCATTTGAAAACTCCTAAATTGATTACCATCTCAATTCTTGCCGCACATGAGATCTCCAATACTCTCTTTCTTAGAAAGGGTGGTTGTTGATGAATTTTCCTACGGCTTGAAATTTTGAGACTGGCATTATAAGGGAAACCACTTCATCATCTTGATTCATAATTTGAAAGTTTCCCAAGGACGAGTTTTTTTTGTCCTAAAAACAAGCACTCTAGGGGGAAATACTATAAAGACTTATATATCACTATATACCCCTACATTATGAGCATATTTTTTTCCTTCGAGGTATTCTTGTCACTTACGACCATGCCAAAGTTTGGAGTAAAGAAGAACGAAGGATGACAATACGAGGTATGTCCAACCAGTCATTATGCAACATTGAAATTACATACATAGAAACATTTATTGTCGTGTTGCTACACTAGCTTGGTTATCTTTACCTTTATGCATGCTCGACACTCATCATGCTCTATCATCTCTCGTTTGAATAAATCTCTCGTAATGCTTTCATGCTACCATTGTTTGCTATAGTATGCTTAGGTTTTGAAGTATTTTTCATACACCTTTTAGATTAAGCGGTGCTTAGTTTAAATTGTTTTCATGGCTCGAGTTAAACATGGTGTTTAGTTTGATTCCTGAAACCATAAGGTGTGGTGATCTTTCTTCTAAAGGCTTTTTAAATTAAATTAAAGCGTGGTGCTTAGGTTAGAACGCCTTCCTAAATCAAATTAGGCGTGGTGTCTAGGTTGACTTTTGAACCATAGTAAACTATAGTAGATCTTTGGTATACTTTTGTTGGACTAACCCCTCGTAGAAAATAATAAACTCAAACAAGTTTGGGGGAGGTCGAGATGAACTCACTAGAGATGGAGCAAGACATGTGAGACATGACTTATGGATAAAAGAATTCCCGATGAGCCAAGAAGAAGAAGAGTGACACAAGACAAGATCCACAATCGAAGCACTCACTCATGGGGGAATTCATGGGTGATAGAAGCATCAAGGAGGGAGGCCAACTCCATTAAAGATGATCAAGCCATCCTCTTCCTCCCGACATGCACCTGTCACTCCACATGCCACTCAAGAAGGAGAGAAGGACCACCACAAGGTGTAATAAGCGCCATCATATTCCAATAATAAAGGTAACACCTTGAGGTAAGTTGTCGTTAATTCCTCTTTACTATAGCATAAATGAAAAGTCAAAACATGCTAGAGTTATAGTTTCACATAATTCAATTTTGTTAACTTCGGCATGTTAGCCTTTTAATTTCTAGCATCATTTTCTTGATAATCGCTTTTTATTTTGCTAAAAAGATTTACGTGCTAGATTCATCTTACGATCTTACCACCCTTGTCGTAAAAAGAACTTATACATTATCTTTATCTTGTTCAAAGTGCCCACAAGGTTAGAGTAGAAGTAAATGAAATTTTGGTTACGATGGTGTTTTCCCACCAACAGAGCCCATGCACTTGATCTCTACCTTGTCTTTGCAAGCGGGGACTCACTTTGCGCAATAAGAGGAGAAGTCTTACTTCCCCAATTCCTATAAGTGGAAGTCCCCGACCTACAAATATGCATGGAGCTTAAGGTTGCTTTTATGCCAAAAGAAGTTTTGATTGGTATTTTATATGCTCACCATTACTTTCTCTCTAGTTGAAAATTTTATGATATCTTAAGTTTGATTTTTTATACATGACATCTATTAACTATTCAAACTTAGAGAGACAAAGTAATAGTGAATAGAGAGATTGCAAACCAGCATGTCAGAGTGATGGAAGCTTGAGAGGAGGAAGAGTAATGTCAGATGATCTTTAGAAAAGTCGACCTTCCTTCCCCATACTTGAGCCTTCCCGTCACTCGACACTTTAAGTGTGAATGCTTTGAACCGTCCCTAATCGTGTGTTGCAATCACCATGTCCTTAGACATTGTTCATCCTTTGTTCCTGCAAGTTTAGTGACCAAAAATACCCGAAGGGAACTTGTCCTAGGAACATGTTTCTTTTACCATGAGCCTTCATGTGCTCGATATATATTATTATTTTTTTTTTTTTTTAGAACATAAGACAAAAGTTGTATATGAAGATGTGATTTATATTCACTTACTTGTCTTTGATGTTCTTCTCGGCATGTTGCTTTGTCCATCCACTTCTTTTTTGAGTGATTACGTTTCTAGATCGTGTTGTATGAAACTTTTCTTCATTGAATGGACATAGCACAGATCCTTTCCTGCAAAATATTAGTGGACACAAACCCGAGGGAATATACAACATGGTTGAAGCAGGGGTTGTTGTCCAAGGTTCATATCATCTTATTTATGCTAATGAAAAGGTGGTTCTTTGATTACCTTAGCACAAATTTTATTTATTCATGTCTTATAACTCATTTTATTTGTGGCTGCACTCTAGTATGTGGATCAAGGCAAAGATAACTTGTAGCAAAAGATAGAGTGAATGATATTTGATACTTATAATTCTTCCATCAATGATGAATGAATCGAGTCTCCTTTTGCACAAAGTTGAAGTTCATTATATGCCTTGTTTCATCTCTGATATGAGTTCACCTCTTGACTTTCCCCAATTGGATTTGAGAGTTTTCTGCAGGGGTTAGTCCAACACAATAACCAATGTCTACACAAGCAATTTTTAGTTCAATAAACAAACTAGACTCCATGTCTAATTCAATTAAGGAAGGCTATTTAACCTAAGCACCACGCTTAATTTAAAAGCCTTTGGAAATACCCTTAGCAGTATTTCCAAACCAAAACATACTATAGCAAACAAAGGTAGCATCAAAGCACTATAGAGATTTATCCAATTAGAGATGAAAGAGCATGATCATGGTGAGGATTTTTTTATATATATATATATGCAATATATGGATGGATGCAAACATAGAACTAAACATGCAATGGATCTACTATGAGGAAAACATAAACTAAGGGAGTGAATGCATGAATTAATCAAGTAAACATGCAATGCAATGCAAGAAATTAAATGATAACTACTCAATCAATTTATAGTCCATGAGCAAGACTTTCTCACCATTTAATCATACTTACCATGATGTGCAGCTTCTATGTACGTCACTTGAGATGTGTGCATTGAATTCTTGTGACGGTGACTTCTTCTTCAATCTATACATGGTTAGAATAATATATTTTAAATACATACCTTGAGATAGCAGGGTTCCAATGTTGATGAATCTTGAATGATCAGGCACCCTGGGTTCTTCAATCTTTTTTCTTTTCTTTTCTTGTGGAATCTTGTCGGAAGGTCACAACGACATCTTTTGTCCTGTCTATTCCACAACTCAACAGAACAAGGGTAATCCTACTAAAGCTAGTGATATACTAAATTAGCAGACATCATGATTATTATTAGAATCTTTAGGCCAATTGCTTCCCCGAATCAACGGCAAAAAAAAGCTTGTTGGCATTTGTTAAGTGCTAAAAGAATATGAAGGATTCTGCAAGCGCACAAAACACCTACCATTGTAGCTTTTCCCTAGGATGAGTATTCTAGAGTATCGTATCCACAGGGAAGCTTTGGCTAAAGAATTCTAATAAGTCACAATCATGTATCCACTAACTTAGCAAACCACTAGACTATAGTGAGGGGGTAATTGTTAAAGGTTAAATAAATATCAAAGCATAAAATAATAACCTACCTAAGATGTTAAAGAATAACTAAACTAAACAAGAGGTCAAAGAGAGAGATTAAGGTTCCTGGGTACTTCTCTATTACTTAGGTTCTATGATAGCAATCATACCATAACACTTCGGGACACCAAAGCACTAGCCACAGAAAGAGATGAGAAGGGGGCTAGGAAGGTTTGGCAAGGTCCTACAATCACCAACCCGAACGTGGTGGAATACATCGGCCATCAGGGCTGTCACCACCTGGGGCTACCACAAACTATCCGTGGGGTTGGGTGCAATCTCAGGTAATCTATAGCCTAGACACCATGTCTATACTATAAATTACTACTCTAGCTACCATGAATAACTAGAGTCCTCAATACGAGCGGAGATCCCATGCAATAGCATAACAACTATACTTACCCATATATGTAAAACATGGAAGTAAATAGAGAAGGTAAATATGTGAATCATAAGTCTTGTAGAGAAGATACAAAGACATACCATACCCTGAAGACATCTCCAGAATAGGAGCATAGCTCCTCTCTCCTTTTACTCCTGATTAGATCTAAGTTAGATCTAATCTAGTTCTAATTACATGTCTAATCTACTTCTAATTACATGGCTAATCTTCTTCTAATCTACTTCTAATTCACTAATCCCAGAGAGAGGTTATCCTTACATTGGGACACCTCTACAACTGAGAGATAATGAATAGAATGAGATAGAATGAATTAGGGTTTAACCCTGGGGTCAGGGGGTCTTCTTATATAGGCCTTGGCGATGAATGATAGCCCTTGGATCAAACCGACCTTGGCAACGGTGTAGATACAACCTCAATGTCGGTGGTAAACCGCCATAGAAAGGAGAGGATGACAGGGAGGACCCACCTGGCGGCCGGCCTAAATGGCTCTAGCGGCCGCCAGGGTCCAGAAGCTTCCTAGCTTCGTGTTTCTTCTGGTGTCCTCTGGTACCTTCTAGAATGTTTTAGTCCACTTTTCGGGTCGAGTTACTTCACGGTTAAGTCTTGTCATCGTATGGGATGTATATTCCGGAACTTTCTCCATTCTTCTCTGCATTTATCTATTAAGTCC
Organism: Hyparrhenia diplandra; assembly: GCA_015847255.1. Lineage (NCBI taxonomy): Eukaryota > Viridiplantae > Streptophyta > Magnoliopsida > Poales > Poaceae > Hyparrhenia > Hyparrhenia diplandra. The sequence goes on along the minus strand of JADLZK010002226.1, from coordinate 37,556 downwards.
CTAAAATTATATAAATCACCAAAACTCATGGAATTATGTTAGTTAAACCCCTAGACTTATGTTGATATTCATTTTAAGCCCTTATCCAAGTTTAGTTGACTAGTAATATTATGCTATAACAGGTGTCAACAAGTTCCCCCAAGCTTACCCTTTGCTAGTCCCTAGCAAAGCCAAACTTAGCAATGGATCAGGAGTTGCTACAACGCTTTCACACCTCAAAAGTACACATGCTTTCAAACAAAATTTCTCCTCTATGTTAGAAATTTTTTTTTTCAACCTTTAACTTACTCATATTACCTTTAACCATGGAACTTACAGCTTTTTCTTTGATCTTGGGCAATTGAAAGATAGAACAATCAAGTCAAGTACCATATCATAAACTCTTTGTTTAACCTTCATTCTGGAGTTTTTGCAAGTTTTCAAAATAAAACTCAAAGTTCCTTAGTATGACTCTCTCTAATCTCTCATTTGTGGTATTTGTAGATCCTCACTTAGGCAATAATGTTGTGTTGCCTTTCTCTCATAGTATGTGGTATTTTTGGAATAAGGCAGTAGGACACTATGCCTTCTTCTCTCTCACCCTATATCTAAGGTTTATATCTGGAGTTCATAGGTGGGAGAAGATTAAATCTACTTACTAAGCATATATTGTAAATTCAAGCAATGGATCCAAAGTTACAAGTCACACTGATCAAGTGGTGCATGTGTATGGTGGATAGAATATAGATAGTAGGGAATATAGTAAGGTGTATAGAATAGATGATGGGAAATCTTACTTTTACTCCTTGAGGAATCTTCTCTCTTTTGGATTTGAAAACTTTATAGAGAACCTGGGTTGTATATTTTTTTTTTTCTTTATTTTAGAGAGGTTTTTTTTTTTTTTATTTAGAGAGGTGGGCTCTGCTCACCCTAGACTTTTGTCTTTTATTTCCTCTCTTTAAAGATGTGGGTTCTACTCACCCTCGGACACTTGTCCATTTTTCATCTTTATTATTTTTTTTTCTTTTTTTTCTTAGGGAGGTAGGCTCTACTCGCCCGTAGGACTTTTGTCCATTTTTCATCTCCCTTTCTCTTCTTTTTTTTTTCTTAGCTACAACCCAGATCTCTTTTGTAATAACTTTTGAGAGATAAATAAATACAATGGAGCTTTTGTAAGATGTTGGCTAGCAATGAATGAGTGGATAGGTATAGTGAATTTTTTTGTTTGTTCTCTCCCAGAATAGGAGTAGAACATTTTTTTGGTGAATATTTGGTGGATGCTTTGTGGATGCGTACTTCCAGAGTAGAAGTAGCAATAATGCAAGTGGAATAGAGTGTGGTGGAGTGGATTATGCATGATCAGCATGACAAGTTTCTAAGGGTCGACAAAGATTGAACAAACTCAATGCAAAGCAAGCAGCCTATATATATGTCAAAGGGTTTTCCTAATCTAGGGAGCATGTATATATGGCTGTGGTAGGAGGTTCAACACTCTTGTCACACAGGAACTTATCATGTGCACTTTAATTTTCAAAAGATAAATCTCCAGAAATCTAGTATCACTAGGAGTAAGATAAATAGCAGCTTAGACTCTCATATATCATATCCGTCAATTACCTAGACTTCAGAGCAAGCATTTGCTACCCACAGGTTTCAGGTTTAGAGCAAATCTCAAGTCAAAGCAGTTGCATTTAAAAGCTCGAGAGAAATTAAGCTTGAAAGGTAGGTACTTGAAAGGAATTACGACGGAGCAACTATTCATCATCTCCATGGCTAGAGATTATCTTCAAAGTTTATTTTATTCTCACACTCTAATATAGACTCTTAATAAAGACTAGATAGACTCTTTTTATTTGGTTTCCTTAGTTATGCATCTTTTTATATCTTTCTAAAAAAAACAAACAAATCTAGCTAATAGTAAATAAGATAGAAGAATACTTATCTGGATACATGGGGGTTGCACTCCCCCAAGCTGGATGTTGACATAGTCTTCGATGTTCTTGATGGTTGGAAGTAGAGGTAGATAGTGATGGTGGCTGATTGATCTTCTTTAATGCTGGACACCATGTGTGCCATGTCTCTCTTCCTTGGGATCCTACTGAACTCAAATAGACAACAAAGCTAGTGGAACTTGATTAAGCATTAGGGGTTAGCCACGTTGCTTCTTGTTGCCAAAGATTAGGATTATTCCTTTTAAGACAGTAGTTCAGCAACATTAATATTTTTTTTGGATTTTCTATGCAAATAAAGAATGATGATGCATGCATATTTATTTTATTTTTATGCCACCACAGTAAATATCCTTATGGGTTGTTACACACCACAAAATTACTCACATGGGGCTTAGAGTTTTTCAAAGTATATGCAATAAACAAATATTTATTTTTCTTTTCTAATGCAAGGCTAGTGCTATAATGTAAATATGCTAAAGGAAAACAATTATGCAATGTAATAAGGTAAATATGGATAACTTCCGATCTTACCTTTTTGGCGAGGGTTCAGTGTTTTAAGTCCTCTGAACGAGACTTCTTACCTTGTCGTTTCCTTGAGTGTATTATCTGATCCTAACAGTCGTGCTCCTTGAGATGGTGAAGGACGACGTCACCCATGTTCTTAGCTGGTCTTATGAGTTGGAGTGAAATGTAAGCAGCTTCTTGTTTAGTGTGCGTGCTTGTAAGACATTCACTTGTTGAATTTTGGAGAGACTGATAGGCTTCTCCACCATTTTGCTCAAAGTGTGTCCTGCTTGCAAAGTCAAGGTAGAGATCAAGTGCATGGGCTCTGTTGGTGGGAAAACACCAACAGAACCAAAACTTCATTCATTCTTCTCTAACCATAGGCACATCAAACAAGATAGAGTTGATTATACTTTTCTTAAACCTAACTTGGGTAACAAGATCAGAAGATTGAGCATGATTATTTGTAGTTAAAAAACTTTCGACAGATCAAATTAAGCTCGTTGACTCTTGGAAGGGTTTTCTTATCTAAACATCAAAAGCATGATTATCTTCTTCCAAAGCAAGATAAGAAACATTCTGGTTTACAAGATGAGGACTAAGAGAAATGGTGATAGGAACAACTAAAGAAACAAAACATGTTGAACTAATGAAGTTGGATCAGGCAAGGTTGTTACTCTAACATGTTTGATTATTTATTTGTGAACAAGCCATACTTTAGATAAAGCTTAAGTAATGACAACTTACCTCAAGATGTTACCTTATTATTGGAGTGTGACACCTAAAATTAAACACCTTGTGGTGGTCCTTTTCTTCTATGGCCTCTTGTGTATCTTGTTCCACACTTGTCTCCTTTATTGGATCGTCCTTTCTTTCTTGTTCTTTAAATTGCACTTGGACCTTTTTGCTCCTCTCATAATTTTATTCCTGCAATATTAGTTGACAACAGATACCCGAAGGAATATACAAGTAATTGTAAACAAGGGTAGAATTATCATGGAGCTTAAGGTTGCTTTTATGCCAAAAGAAGTTTTGATTGGATATTTTATAACAAGTGCTCACTATTACTTTTTTCTCTAGTTGAAAATTTTATTATCTTAAGTTTGATTTTTATGTATGACATTTATTAACTATTCAAACTTAGAGAGACAAAGTAATAGTGAATAGAGGGATTGCAAAACCAGCATGTCGAGTGATGGAAGCTTGAGAGGAGGAAGAGTAATGTCGGATGATCTTTAGAAAAGTCGACCTTTCTCCCCCATGCTTGAGCCTTCCTGTCACTCGACACTTTAAGTGTGAATGCTTGGAACCGTCCCTAATCGTGTGTTGCAATCACCATGTCCTTAGACATTGTTCATCCTTTGTTCCTGCAAGTTTAGTGACCAAGAATACCCGAAGGGAACTTGTCCTAGGAACATGTTTCTTTTACCATGAGCCTTCATGTGCTCAGATATATATTATTATTATTTTTTTCTTTAGAACATAAGACAAAAGTTGTATATGAAGATGTGATTTATATTCACTTACCTGTCTTTGATGTTCTTCTGGCATGTTGCTTTGTCCATCCACTTCTTTTGAGTGATTACGTTTCTAGATCGTGTTGTATGAAACTTTTCTTCATTGAATGGACATAGCACAGATCCTTTCCTGCAAAATATTAGTGGACACAAACCCGAGGGAATATACAACATGGTTGAAGCAGGGGTTGTTGTCCAAGGTTCATATCATCTTATTTATGCTAATGAAAAGGTGGTTCTTTGATTACCTTAGCACAGATTTTATTTATTCATGTCTTATAACTCATTTTATTTGTGGCTGCACTCTAGTATGTGGATCAAGGCAAAGATAACTTGTAGCAAAAAGATAGAGTGAATGATATTTGATACTTATAATTCTTCCATCAATGATGAATGAATCGAGTCTCCTTTTTGCACAAAGTTGAAGTTCATTATATGCCTTGTTTCATCTCTGATATGAGTTCACCTCTTGACTTTCCCCAATTGGATTTGAGAGTTTTCTGCAAGGGTTAGTCCAACAAAATATCCAATGTCTACACAAGCAATTTTTAGTTCAATAAACAAAACTAGACTCCATGTCTAATTCAATTAAGGAAGGCTATTTAACCTAAGCACCACGCTTAATTTAAAAGCCTTTGGAAATACCCTTAGCAGTATTTCCAAACCAAAACATACTATAGCAAACAAAGGTAGCATCAAAGCACTATAGAGATTTATCCAATTAGAGATGAAAGAGCATGATCATGGTGAGGATTTTTTTATATATATATGCAAACATGGATGGATATAAGGAACTAAACATATAATGGATCTACTATGAGAAAAAACATAAAATGGATCTACTATGAATGCATGAATTGATCAAGTAAATGCATGAGTTAATCAAGTAAACATGCAATGCAAGAAATTAAATGATAACTACTCAATCAATTTATAGTCCATGAGCAAGACTTTCTCACCATTTAATCATACTTACCATATTGTGCAGCTTCTATGTACGTCACTTGAGATGTGTGCATTGAATTCTTGTGACGGTGACTTCTTCTTCAATCTATACATGGTTAGAATAATATATTTAAATACATACCTTGAGATAGCGGGGGTTCCAATGTTGATGAATCTTGAATGATCGGGCACCCTGGGTTCTTCAATCTTTTTTCTTTTCTTTTCTTGTGGAATCTTGTCGGAAGGTCATAACGACATCTTTTGTCCTGTCTATTCCACAACTCAACGTAACAAGGGTAATCCTACTAAAGCTAGTGATACACTAAATTAGCAGAACATCATGATTATTATTAGAATCTTTAGGCCAATTGCGTCCCCGCAAGAACGCGCCAAAAAGCTTGTTGGCATTTGTTAAGTGCTAAAAGAATATGAAGGATTCTGCAAGCGCACAAAAACACCTACCATTGTAGCTTTTCCCTAGGATGAGTATTCTAGAGTATCGTATCCACAGGGAAGCTTTGGCTAAAGAATTCTAATAAGTCACAATCATGTATCCACTAACTTAGCAAACCACTAGACTATAGTGAGGGGGATAATTGAAAAGGTTAAAAATATCAAAGCATAAAATAATAACCTACCTAAGATGTTAAAGAATAACTAAACTAAACAAGAGGTCAAAGAGAGAGATTAAGGTTCCTGGGTACTTCTCTATTACTTAGGTTCTATGATAGCAATCATACCATAACACTTCGGGACACCAAAGCACTAGCCACGAAAAGAGATGAGAAGGGGGCTAGGAAGGTTTGACAACGGTCCTACAAACACCAACCCGAACGTGGTGGAATACATCGCCATCGGGCTGTCACCACCTGGGCTACCACAAACTATCCGTGGGGTTGGGTGCAATCTCGGGTAACCTATAGCCTATACACCAAGTCTATACTATAAATTACTACTCTAGCTACCATGAATAACTAGAGTCCTCAATACGAGCGGAGATCCCATGCAATAGCATAACAACTATACTTAACCATATATGTAAAACATGGAAGTAAATAGAGAAGATAAATATGTGAATCATAAGTCTTGTAGAGAAGATACAAAGACATACCATACCCTCAAGACATCTCCGAATAGAAGCATAGCTCCTCTCTCCTTTTACTAGATCTAAGTTAGATCTAATCTAGTTCTAATTACATGTCTAATCTACTTCTAATTACATGGCTAATCTTCTTCTAATCTACTTCTAATTCACTAATCCCGAGAGAGGTTATCCTTACATTGGGACACCTCTACAACCGAGAGATAATGAATAGAATGAGATAGAATGAATTAGGTTTTCACCCTCGGGTCGGGGGTCTTCTTATATAGGCCTTGGCGATGAATGATAGCCCTTGGATCAAACCGACCTTGGCAACGGTGTAGATACAACCTCAATGTCGGTGGTAAACCGCCATAGAAAGGAGAGGATGATGATGGGGGACCCACCGGCGGTCGGCCTAAATGGCTCTAGCGGCCGCCCGGTCCGTCGAGCTTCCCGGCTTCGTATTTCTTCCGGTGTCCTCTGGTACCTTCTAGAGTGTTTTAGTCCACTTTTCGGGTTGAGTTACTTCACGGTTAAGTCTTTTCATCATATGTCTTGTATATTCCTAAGTTTCTCCATTCTTCTCTGCATTTATCCATTAAGTCCCTAAAATATATAAATCACCAAAGCTCGTGGAATTATGTTAGTTAAACCCCTAGACTTATGTTGATATTCATTTTATGTCATTATCCATGTTTAGTTGACTAGTAATATTATGCTATAACAGGTGTCAACAGGGAGCAACCGCTCCCAATCTTCAAGAAGACGCAACCGACGCCATGACCATCGCCGCCAAGAGATGCGACATCAGCAAAGGCGCATGGAGGACAACTCTTACTACGACCTTCCTCCCATGCCCGTCGACACCGGGCGATAAGGAGGGAATCACCGGATTCGCGAACCCAAATAGTTGCGATGAATCCCCGGGAGCGACTCTGGGGGAAGGTAGATCTACGAGTCCGACGGCAAACTCGCATACGACGACGAAGAATGCGGTGACCGCAAACGGCGGACGCCAAGAGATCCAAGGGGTGATGACGCCGCAAGAAGATTACACCCCAACAGATCCAGAATCCTCTATGCCGGGCGAACCAGAGTGGATGGCGGCGGCGCTTGCGGGCAATACCCGAACACAACCGCGCCAACCGATGAAGAAATACTCGCCCGTGGACGGCCGGCACCTCATCCGCTCCTCGCGGCTTATTGGGAGCATCATGATTGGCATCCGATTTTTGGATATCACCCCGACACTAGGGCTTTTTGTAGACCCCGAACTCGGGCCATATGATAGCGATTATTATGATCCTACACGCTGGGACTAATGTAATGGTCGAGTTATGAATCACCTCTTTTACTAGCAGTAGTAAAAATGGGAGTGTTTTGCCCAATGAGGTTAGCAAACCTTGTAATGATGAAAAGAGGAGAAGGAGAAATACTGGATGTGTTTTGGGCTACATCAGTCACCATGAAACATAACCTGAAGTCCCCTCTATCTTTACCACGGGTCAATTAAAACCGCGTCACCACTACAGGGGATATGACACTATCGCACCATGCCCTTCGAGGGAAAAATAAAACCGAAACTACGTATCAACAATGTATGGCCAACCCGGTATCACATACATAGGGATACCGTAGTAAAAACCCAAGGGAGTAGTAGGCGTAGTAGAGGAATATCCCCCAACCCATCAACCTAGTTGATCCGGCTACCCTCGGCGCCCATCGGATCCAAGCAACGGGAGATGTTCCGCGATGAGTACTTAACAAGGAAAGAAGCGGGGCAGGCCTATCATTCGTCTCACCCCTTGGGGTCCACCTCAGGTATGAATCTGGCCGTACATCCTAGTTTTGACTAATATAGCAAAATATACAGCCTTAAGTAGACGGCCTCAACATTACGGTGGACTGGGATCCTACTCTTGGAGCAAGAGAGGACCCCCGATGCAAGGCGAAGTCGAAAGTGATAAAGGCCCCACCCAACCACAAACTCAAAATAGGGGTATGACACCAAGGAAAGAGAAAACTGGAGGACAAGTTCCGTGGTTTGAAACAATGGCGCACTCAAGAGAGGTACAATGAAACAAATGGACAAGCTCGAAGGTTTGCGCTAGCGGAGCTAAGGTACCACCAAACCTCTTGACTCGGGCCTTTATCAATCCACTAGTGAACATCAGGGACGAAGACCCCCTCGGGCTGATCCAGCCCCTCGGGGGTTACGGAACCCTCCTCGAAAAAACAGAGCGAAAACCTCGGGGAACAGCCCCTCGAAGGGAAGCCAAATGGTAACCAAAGATCGCCGAGCGAAGATGATGGAGAAACACAAGACCGGTGAATGCCAATGATCGATCGAAGGAAAAGCACATAGAAAACCAAGGCTAAGTCTCTCGCCATGGTCGGTGGTAACAAAGAATTACCCCAAAAGAAGAGATAGTCGGAACACATCCGAAGGGGAAAGCCGAGACTATACTACCCCACACGCCCTAGTGGGGGGAAGTATCCAGCAAAAGCTCACCACCAAAATCGTTCACGACATAAAATAGTCCGGACCTGCGGAGGCTGACGATATTACGCCCACAAGACACATTTACCAACACGGACTTTGCCAATCACCCTGGCCCAAATTCGCTGTTCACCACACAGGAATATGATAAGATCGGACCCCTTTGAAAAAAGTGTTCAAAGAATCTATACACGTGTCGGTTGCGCGTAAGAGATCTCCAAGCAAATTGAAGCCTTACCGAAAGAAGATAAACGCCGCTGAATGGTATTCCCGAGACCAATGGTAGGACAGTAAAAAGACGATCGCATGATTTTAAAGGACCTCAAGCATGAAAATTTTTCAACTGACTCAGTCGGTATGGCAAAAGGCAATACAAAGAACTACCAATTGTTCCGCGTAAGCTTACAAGCCTCCCCCAAGTAAGACAGCCATAGGAACAGGTGAAACCCACTAGACCAGATGAAAGAGGGTTACCAATGGAGAAGACAAGCAGGAAGGGCCATACCATGCTACCGAACATTCAAATTCAAGACACGCCAGACTCCATCGGTTCTCGTACAAAAGAAACACATGAACTACATACACCATGCTCAAAGGAAACAAGATTAGAGAGCTTCAAGATAGGTTTTGTCTTGAACACGCACAAAAAACCTACCTCGGGGGGCCGAGGGGGAACCCCGCCCCTTTATGGTCTTACGATGGTCACTCGGAAAAGACCTTTTTCCATAACGATTCTCAAATACGGGTCGCTTTATTAATACAAGAAAGGGAAAAAGCGAAAAAGTAACCTGAGAAATATTTAATGGCAAGTGTCACATAGTACCCGAGCGATCAATACGCCCGTGAGAAATCAGGTACAACGACCCCATGAGCCGCAAGGTACAAAAAAAAAAAACATTCATGGTCCCGAGTTTTTTCGATCGATTCGGGCCCATGGCCGGGGATGGCGTTGAAGAAGTCGTCACATCGTCGGCAACATTATCACCGCTTGGAATATGTATGGAGGTACCATCGCCAGATACCTCCATGGGCTCGGGCTGCTTTCATGTCCTAATCCCACGTGAGACGAGAAGGGGAAGCTACTTGCCCTCAAACGGGTGGCCAAACACATCTGGCTGGCCTTCCATCCGAAGCGTAGAGTTCAAAGAACCTTCTCTTCGTTTGTCTTTTCATCGGCAACTTCCTCTTCTTCGCTCATTCCGTCCCCAAGAAGAAACCTTTAGAAAGGATCTCCGTGGTCTTGTCCGACAAGGAGAAATGTGAGCACATCACCGCAAGACAACATTTCACCCCATTACGAAAAGCACCCCAATCTCCCCTGGACGCATTTCTTCGAGAGAGCATTCAAACGGCTTTGGACCGAAGCACCCGACCCTAGGTCGAGAGACCCAACCCGATCAATATGATCCAACACGGTCTTCTCTAAATCCTTGCGCCCGGCTCTCCTCGACATTAAGACATTGGGACATACCGCAATGGCTTCTCCGCCCCCCGCCCGTGACTTCTCCGCCTCTACCAAAAGGAGGAACAGGTTAAAAACATAACAAAGGGACAGGACCGTCAGCGCAAATCAAAAAAGATCCAACCAATACTTAGAAAGGTCATACCTTCGTACATCCTTTTCCATTTCAGCATTTCATTATGCTCATTAAGGAATAAGCTTCGGATCGACTCGCCCCTTCCTCGCTGAATCCACCTCCTTGGCTAATTCTTCTACCCGAGTGTTTAAAGAATTGGCCATGTCCGACGCCTCTTTGGCCTCCTCCATAGCTCGGTCACGCTCGCCCGGGCCTTTTGAGCAGCTCGAGATTCGCATGACCTTCCTTGAAGTCTTGAAAGCCCGGTTCGCCTCGGCCTTTGCTTTGATCAAGTCGGACCAAGCTTTGGCACGCCTCGCCCGTAAGAACTCATAACGAGCGGCCCGGGCCGTTGTTAATCCGAGAAAGGCGAGCCGCCACCTCCCTTTGACGACCCAACTCTAGCCGAGTACGGCAAAGGAAGTCCCAGTTCGAGGCATTCTTCCGCAGTGAACTCGGACTTCTCCTTAGCGTACTTCTTCAAAACCTCAAAACACGGCCACAAACAGGCCATCAGCACACGCGAAGGAAAACAAATCCAAGCCGAGGGGGAAAAATAGGCAAACCTCGGCGATCCGAGAGAGCCGGTGACACAAGATATGATTAATCTCCCGCAATCCGTCCACCGCCCACCTCCGGATCCGGTCATGTTCTACCCAAGCGCCACTTCAGACGATCGTGAATCACCAAGGACGGGCTTCACCGCTAGAGGACCGGCCGAAGTTCAAGTGTAGACCACCCCCGCCCGAGGGTCCCGGGAAATTGGGACACACCAAGAATCCCCTCAAAATGGCGGAGAAACTTGACCAAAAGAAATCCCGAGGACCATCACAACTAACCACGTGTACCATGGAACTCGGTTCCCGTGATACGAGACCCCTCTGGCACGAGGGAAGCGTTCGGGCTGGAAGATTGAAGGGCAATCAATTGACGGGCACCAGCAGTCATTGACGGAGAGGTTGAAATCTCAGCAACTTCAGATGGATCCTCTGGTGGAATTTTCTCAAGCAAGCCTTGGGTATCCTCCGTCATCGGGGTCGCATTGCAGGAAAAGTCCACCCCCATGGCACTCACTCCCGACGACCCCTTAACACGAGGTATTTCCAGGGCCGAACCCCTAACAGCCACCCGTCGTGACGATGGAGAAGAGGGCGGAACGAAAGATCCCTCTGGAACTTGAACATCCAACCCCGAGCGATCCGACGTCCCCGATAAAGGTGTCTCGACGGCCATGGGGCTAGAAGACAAAGCGATACCGGCCTCCTTGGACGGGTCGCTAGTCGCTAGAGGAGGAATCACCAAAGATGGTGATGACACTAAAGGAGCATCACAGGAGACGACGCGGGGTTCAATTCGAAAACAAATGACACTTGTCCGGGTCGCTTCCGAGGGTGCAGTATGAGTACCTCGGCACCCCTCTTTCAGGCAAGAAAAGCGAAGAAGATTTCCAAATCAAAGTAAAAAAAAAGGAGGGTGTCGAAAGCAAATGGAAACAACCCAACTTACAGAGATTTTGGGGTAGCTCTTGGTGTAGCCGAGGAACGGAGAGCAAAGGCTTGGGAGATAATGAATCCTTAACACCAGAAGTTTGCCCCATCATCTACTGACAAGGTCAAGGAAACGTGATGGGGATACGGTGAAGATCTCTAGTTTGGTTTTGGCTAATTAGTGACACCTAAGGACTAATCTCTCAATGCTAAGTGTTTGACATAATTGGAGATTGGTCGTGCCGGAGTTGATGCATGGTGATCATGGAGGATGGAACGAGGCGATCCAAAAGTTGATCAAGCTTGCAACTCGGTGGAGTTTGGAGATCAAAGGTCCCAAGACAAAGGTATATCCATAGGGCTTTTGATTTCACACCCAAGACACCATAGAGGGTGTGGGTGATTATAGGATCGATAAGCCGTTACTATAAAGAGGGAAAAACTTTCGTACATATCGATCCTCACGTGCCTTTAGGTTCAAAATTCATATGCATGCATTCTAACCTTAAGTGCTAACTCCGTCCTTGCCGGAAATGGTTTCAAAATGCTAACACATGGTGTCGAGGTGTTCTTCGGGCGTGTCGGCAACAAGAAACAAGTGACGGAAGCCGGTTTGGAGCAAAGGCGAAGGAACGACGGCAAGCTTGTGGAATTTTTCGCAGCTCGGCGTGGCCGGACGCACCAACCGAAGCGCGACCGGACGCGACGCGAATGAATTTGACCGGACGCACCGGTGGGTGCGCTCTAGCGAGAGCATGTCTTGGAGCCTTCCGGCCGAGGGGCGGCCGAAGCACCGAACGACGCCACACCGGACGCCCAAGGGCGGGTCCAGCGCCTGGTTTCGGCTTGTCGGTTGTGACCGGATCCACCGACCGGACTCACCGGGTGAGTCCGGGGCAGTGCGGCCCGGCCGTGCCGCCGAAAAGTGTGTTTTCCACCCTTTCCACCACATTTCGTGGTGTGTCCTATATATACCACTTTGGCTGCCACTTGCTCTCTCTCTTGGTCATTTTGAATCACTCCTAACATCTTTGAGCAAGCAAGCAAGCTTCCCTCCTCTCTCATTCTTGATTTGAGCTTCATTCTTGAGAGAAGAGTTGATCCTAGTGCACTTGCATCGAGTTCTTGCATCTAGAGGCACTTGGGGATCGTTGTGAGACGGTGGATTTCCCATTTCTTTGGAGGCACCGCTCCTAGCCGGCTTGGTGAAGTGGTGGAGGCGTTGGCAAGAAGAGGTGATTGTTTCTTGGCCACCTCCCGGGTGATTTGTGAGAGGATTACGCACTCCTCGCCGGGAAGACAAAGTGCAAGGAATACATTGCTCGTGCTTTGGGTACCACACTTGTTGAGTGGTGTGTTGAGGCTAGCAAGGGCACCGCCAGCTCAAACACCATCCTTGTGTTGGTCGGCACAACCGAGAGTAGTTGTCGGTGTACAAGCGAACTCCGGGTGAACAAATCAACTTGTTCATTGTCTTCGTGTGTGAATCATCACCATCGAAAGTGATTGATTGTTCATCCTCATCCCTGATTGGTTGACATCCTCTACAAGGCGGTATAACGAGCTTCTCACTCTTGCTTTACTTTCCTAGTTTACTTTGTGTAGAGAGCTAGCTTTGCCTTGTGTAGTTGTTCTTGCTAGCATAAGGACCATATTAGGATTGTTCATTAGTTAGAGTAGTGACATAGACCTTGAGTGGACTAGAGATCATAGGATTATTTAGTCTTGTCACTAGAAGGCTTGCTTGACCATTAGAGCTAGTGCAAACCGCTTTTTACTGTTGTGTTTTTATACTAATCGGTTTGCTTAGTTGAGCTTGTAGAAAATTTTATAGGCTATTCACCCCCTCTAGCCATCTAGGACCTTACAATGGGTTCCGTCCCGCACGACCCCACTCCGAGGAGGTGATAAGTTGCCCTTAGCGCCGACGCCGCATCCGCCCGATACGCGTTCGTGGGACGAAGAGTTCAGGGGTTACCAAAGATCCCTTCACCCTTAAGAGATTCTCCGCCACCGACAACCCGATGCTTAGCGCTGCTCGAAAGCAGCTCATCCAGCCTCGACGCTGAAACACCCCCATCATCGCTGGCCCCGACGCTTTGGGTATCCGCGCGCGCTTTCCGACGATGAAGCCGAAGCCGGGCCCGAAGATTCAATCCGACTCACCACGTTTTCTCATGCTCACAACGCCGATGATTCAAAGCAACCCTTCCGGCCTTTTTCTCATTCGCCCGAAGCCTTCCTCAACCGCCGCTCGCTCTAGGTGCGATTGGCATCCTCAAGGGCCCGGTCTTCGGGCACCGGGCGAGGCGATTCCTTGTGTACCAAATCCCCTACGCAGGAGAAAGGGGATCAAAGCAAGAAACTACAACAAAGAAAGGAAAATAGCGTAAACAAGATAGGAGAAGGTGATTAAATCTTACCAAAGACAATATGCCCCGCTACACATGAATTAAGATTTTAGGAATTTCCTGAGTCTTATCCCCCAAAAACATACAAACACGACGCATCGAGCCTCTCCGGAAAGGTTGTCAAACGATATCCGAGTACCGGTAAGGTCCACCTCCTCCGCCATCCGCCAAAGACACAAGGGGCGAGCCATCAAAGGCAACACCCGACGACGAAAAAGGCGGCAACAACTACCACCGCATCCACACCCTTCTCACGAGAAGGAGAATAGCCGATCGGAGGCCATCCGTGATGGCGTTGTGCGATTGAGGAGGGCCGCCATGCCATCGGGTTTGGCTTCGCCTTTAATCACGCACCCTGTATAAGCCGGGAGGCCGTCTCCGTCGTTCCGAAGATAAAACCACCCCTCTTGCCACCCCTTGTTCGAGCCGGCAAGACGAGAAGGGATGTATTCATCCGCCCGACTTTTTCTCTGTTTATCCAAGGTACGGAGCTGGATAATACAAGATCCAGCTTCGCATCGCCGCCTTTGGCGAACCGGCTTCCCGGTACTGTGGTATTCAGCCCGCTTTGAAGAACCATCGCCATAACTCCCAAAGAGGCTCGATCCCTAGGAATCCCTCACAAAGAGTAACGAAAATCGACGCCTGAGCGATTGAGTTGGGGACAATATGGTGAAGTTCGACACCATAATAATACAGGATCGCCCGCATAAACCGACATGCCGGCACACCAAAGCCTCGCCTATGGTGATCCATCGCCGACGACATATCCGGGCGGCGGTTGCGGTTCTTCGTGAGACATATCGTGGCACCAGCCACTCCGGCCCGAATCATCGGGGTTTAATGATGCAAGAGACCTTCATCCACCAAGCGTTGCGAGTTAGCTTCCGCCGACCGTGACACGGGCCACGGAAAGGGATCCGTGAGGAAGAACGGCCTCCCCTTCCTACGACGCCATGGACTTCTTCTACGACAAAAAGCACGGCCGCTATGGCCAATCTAGATCTTTCTCTCGCTCGCCCCACGCCTTCTTCTTCTTCTATTACAGAACAATGGAAGACGCGACGAGCTCTACGTAAGGAAGAAGAGATAAGGATCTCTGACGACGCCAGCATCGCCCCCAAATATATAGGGAAAGAAAGCGCATCGACCAAGATTAACCTTTACCGCACAGTGGAGCGTGTAACAGATCTGACGGCGGGCAACCCTGTGCACCCCAACAGCCCCAAAGAAGCAAATGCGGTGGGCGGAAGTCTGCGCAGACGCACGCAGGTATTGTCCCATCCAATGAAAGCGTATACCACCGCATATGGGCTGAAAAGGTGCGCCAGACACGAGCGAACGTGCCCGAGGGTCAATAACGCGAGGCCATTGCCTAAAAATCAAAAGCCTCCCCCCCCGGGAAGGTGCTTCCGAGCCCTCGGGCAGAATGAAAAATCACCGCATCGCAGAAACCTCTCGAAAGGAAAACGCCGAGCCATGAGCTCACCATATGGTCCAGAGGATCCTAAGCTGGGCCCTCCGGTTTCTACAAATGCCCTCGTGACAACCGGGCAAGGGGTCGAAGGGAAATGCACGAATCGCCGAGCCTAAGCTCTCGGGAGCTTGGGATTTCCCTGAACGTATCTAAGACTTACGGTAACCGCTATAGAGATGTCCCATCCGTGGGAGGCCCGCTAGCCCTCGGGACCCGACTGCCGGGACCCGGGATCCGCTAGGTGGTCCGAGAGTTCTTATGGAGTGAGTCCCGACCACATAGCCGACCCCCCCCTCCCGGCAGAGGCACGGGCACTCCGCTTAGATTTCCCTCGTTACAACGCTCAACGGGTGTGCCATACTGCCTCACGGCAAGATGACACAACCCCCCTCCTCCTCCTTTTTGAAAGGGCTTACAGAGGAGCGTAAGTAAAAAGACGGAGAGGTTTGGAACGACCTTGCGCACATAAGCGCGGCTCGGATCGCCCCCGCATCTCGGACCTCCCATGCACATCCTCCAAAAAGATTAGTGGGTAGTTCAAATCTTACTAGCGTGTAAGAAAAGCCCTCTAAGGAATAAAAATATTCCTCTCCGAGGCCCTGGGGGCTACACCAAACGAAGGCCAAGCCTTGGGCCCCGAGACCGAAAACCAAGAACCAATTGCCGAAAAACCCCCGAACGAAGTCATCCTACTCCTTCGGGGGCTCTGGGGCTACTGGCCGGGGACGAAAAATAATCGGCCCATAGGGAAAATAAGCCCATGAAGGATGGCACGACCCCAAGGCCCAAAAAAGAAGGACCGATGGGAAGACGACGCCGGAGTTGACGACTGAGACGCGTTTTTGGGCCTAAGAGACGCCCAGAGAATGAAGGCCGCCCCCAAGCCCGCAGATTCGCCAAGAAGGACTTAATGTACGGAAAACTCTCTTGGGCCCTCCTTTTTTAAAAGCCCAAGACAGCCCATCTACAAACACTCAGTTGGCAAGGTCCAACTTACTAAAATCACCCCCGCTAGGCCAGGAGGGCCCAGGGTGAAGTCTCCGAAATAATGAGAATAAGGACCAACAGAATCGTCATGAGAATAAGAAAGAAATCTGGGGAAGACAATCCCCTGATAGGCTTATTGAAGCCCATCCATATACAAAGCCAAACCGCCTGCGCGTGCGCGACACCAGCCCGAGACAGCCCACTCTCACCACAACTTACTCCTGACCCGAGGGGCAGAGCCTTGGGGACTAAGTTCCGCCTCGCCCGAGGACATAGGATCTCTGGAGACAATCCCTGCCTCGCCCGAGGACCACGACCCTCGGGCAAGACTTCTCCGCCTCGCCCGAGGATAGGAGGACCCCGGCTACTGGCTCTTCCCTCTCCCAGGAAACACCATCTCGGGCGCGCCTTGGGAAGCCAAAACCAGTAGTTGGGAGCAGCCGCATTAAATGCACCTGCTTCACAGACCGCGATGACAGGGCAATCGATTGCCCTGTCGATTCGCTTGACCCGTTATCTCCTCGCATCCCCCGGTGATGGGACATAAAGGAAGCAGTTATCACACACGTCACCCTGCACAGGAAACACAACTCTACTGTTCATTTGCTTGCAGCTTCATGTCCACGACACGAGTCCAAGGACCCTCGGGACGTCGACACCACGCCATGACGCGGACCAAGCCAACTGTGGACCATAAAGGGATCAGAGGGTCACCATTTGGCCCTCGGAAGACCCTCCCCTCGGGCGACGGACACGAACACAAGAGACTCCAAGACACGCGTCCACACCAGGGCACTCCCTTCTGGGAACCCGAGGTCCTGGCTCGGGCATGCCATGCCTAATAGCTCTGGATAGTAGACACAGTAGCGTTTGTACATGACACGTATTGTACACATTATCTCTTCTTTTACACTATAAAAAGGGAGAGTAATGTCAGCATAGAACAGTCCTCTCCACTAGGTTTTCACACTTAGCCATCTCGTTCCCGGGTTGAAGTCCTTCTTCATTCCCAAGAACACCTTGTAACCGCTTTGGTTCTTGTGCACAATTGGTGCGAAAGTAATAAAAAGGTCACAACCGCCGGACGTAGGGCCCCATGGCCCGAACCAGGATAAACCCCTCGCTTTCCAGCTCGCACACGCCATCAGGTGGGGAGCGCACAGCCTATAAATTATTGCCGGTACTTAGGATACCCCGGTTCTCAAAAACACCGACAATAGCCACTTGAAACAATTTAATAAAGGGAGAGAAAGAAGTAAAAGAAAAATAGAACTAAGGACATGTTGAGGAAAAGGAGTGGGAAGAAAACAAAAGAGCAAAGTTTACGGACGGGTACTCCATTTTTTTTTATTAAGGAAAAACGGGTACTCCAAGTTGTGCGGCCGGGACAACTTCTTCAACTGGATATCACAACACTGCTGCCCTTTAAAAATGATGCAATTTTATTTTTGAATTGAGTCAAACTTCTTTAAGTTTAACTAAGTCAATGAAAAACAATTTTATTAACATTTATTACTCCAAAATGTATGTATAGCAAAGAAATATATTCAATGATAATCTAATGCTACTTATTGGATATCATTAATATTAATATTTTATATAGATTTAGTGAAATTCAAAATTCTTTGACTCATAAAACAATTGAGAATTGCATCGAGTACCACTGAATGCAGTCTTGAGAACTGATTAGTGAAGACAAGTTTTTGAGAAATAGAGTGAAGACAAAGTTGCGCCGCCTGTATGTGGGATCCATCTGGGTTCCTTTTCCGCTTTGCGCCTCGGCTAGCACCGCCGGCCCCTCCAGTTCGTGCATCAATCTGTCTTCCGCATTGGGTTCGTCAAAGACGGAGCACCGCCTCGTTTCTGTTTTCTCTCAATATTGCACGCTTTTTTCAAATCTGTTGAAAAAGATTTCTTCAGCGGCCAACGACCTCCTACTCCCTTACACCATCTTCAAAAACTCTCTGAGGGGGTGTTTAGTTGGTGAAATATTTTGGTTTTGGATACTGTAGCACTTTTCGTTTGTATTTGGTAATTGTTGTCCCACCATAGATTAACTAGGTTCAAAAGATTCGCCTCGTACTTTTCAGCTAAACTATGTAATTAGTTTTTTTATTTACCTAAATTTAATGTTTTATGTACGCCAAGTAAGAGATTTGATGTGACGAGGAATCAGAGCATTTTTTGGGTTGGGAGAATGAGAGCATCTCCACAGCTTTGCAAACAGAGTTTGCATTCTTCAAATTTGCCAAAAACAGAAAAAGTGGTCTCCAACAGTTTTGCAATTTGGATTGGCATTTTGGGCAACTTGGCATTTTCCGCAGGAAGACTTTGCATATTTGCCAAAGCCGCGATCGACTTGGCATTCGTTGTTCCGCGGTCCATGCGCTGCACTCCCGCGCCAGGTGCTGCATGGACGCAAATAAAATTGAATAACCACCAGGAGCTGCATGGATCGACAATGTGTGCTAGTAATGGGCGCCGATTCTTAAGAAATAAAATGCACGCACGCAACATACTGCACTCTATCTGAATTTACTTGAGCTGCAACGATCGTGGTGAGGGCTAGTGAACTCACCACCAACGGACCTTGCCGACAACAACTTGGACGGAGAGGTTCAGCAGGGCACCGGCGAATGAGACCGATCTCCAGGGCATCGCCTGGCGGCGCACCTGGTCAAGCGCCAAGAAAAGCCGGGACTGCCGCCGGGCGAAGAAAAGCCCGCCCTGCCGCCAGCCAGGAAAAAATTTCGCAAATTGAGTTGGGTCCACAATTTGGTAAATGGCAAGTCAATTTTACAAAACTCTTGAGATAGCTTTTATTTCTACTTGGCATTTCGTTTTAGGAGTTGGCAAACTATAACAAATGGCAAAGTAAAAATGCAAAACTGTTGGAGATGCTCTAAACATGCTCTGAATCCGACTAGGTGAGAAATGGCGTGGCACCCACGCAGCTCAGCTCCTAGTCCGATTCACCCTCGCAAGCACATGCGGATTCATTTCGACGCTGGATAGATTGGGGCCTATATATTTCTGCCGCCTCATGCTAGCGGGAATCATCTCGCCTTTCTGCTCTATCTCCACGATCGGCGCTTCTGCTCGCGAGTCTTCGTACGTCTTGGACCCATGGCGATCCCGGTTGCCCGCGTGCACCTCAAGATGGCACACGCAGCTCTCCCGGCGCTGCTCCCAACCCCGCCCAAGTGGAAGATGCTCCCGACGCCGTGCCCGTGCCTCGCCGCGCGCCATGCTCGCCGACTCCGACGAGAGGTGGGACGCGCACAAGACCAAGTCAGCCAGCACAGAAGCCTCAGCCCCATCAAGCCCTCGTTCTACAAGCTCTGCCGGGCGCGGACCCTCGCCTGGCCGGGCTGACTCCGCTGAGAGGTGGGACGCGAGCCCAGCTTCGTCGTCAAGCACGCCTCCCGTCAGCCGTGCGTCGTCCACCGAGCGCTGGGACGTGCACAAGAAGCGTCGCTCACCACAGGCCGAGGTGCTCGACAGTTGCAGCAACGACATCGACGACGACACGGAGGAGGAGATAGTATGGAAGCCGCGGGCCATATACGCTGGACCGGGCTTCGTCGTCGCCGCGCCGGAACCCAGCATGATTCCCATGCCAGCAGCGTTCTTGGTTCCCGTTGTGTAGCTGCACTGCACGAACAACTCATCTCGGCTGGTTTCTTCAGTTGCAATGGTTCAACAATGTGATCATGCATGTAGCGGTGCTAGTGCGACTAACGATTCTACTTTTTAGATAATGAAGAAGTACTTACACGCGTATGGTGTTAGAAAAAGAATGTGAATGTTTATATCTTTTCCTATATCTTATATTTCATCTGAATTTGGTGCCTTTTGAAAGCCCAAAACTGTAATGGTTGCATCGGTCTGCAAGTATAGTCGTATTGATTGTTCAGTTTTGATTTCCACAATCCAACTAGTATTCAAAATGAATTACTCGCATGTTAGTAACCCTATTGAAAGATCGACAACAGTGCCACAAGAAAAGTTGTGGAGAAGAACGGATTTCTTGTTTCGAAACCCACTCCCAATCTTTTTTTTTTTTTTTTTTGGCGAAACTGAAAAAAGTTGTTGTCCAACAACTCCCCTGTCTTAGCTCCCAATCTTTTCGTAATTAGAAGAATCAACCTAATCGCACTGATATATACACGCACGTCCATCGTCCAATCCAAATGCAGAAGGACACGGGAAAACAAGAGTATGAAAGGGTTTTTATGCAAATGTGTAAGAACAAAGAAAGAAGAAGATCGTCGAGGATGATACTTGTCCGGTGTGTCACAATGCTCCAGAAACTGCAAACCACCTGTTCAGGGACTGCCCCTTCGCCATGTCCTTCTGGACAAAGCTAGGTATGGACTACGCTGCCCTGCCTGACATGACCTGCATTTGGGAAACCAAAAGACCAAGCTCTGTCCCTGCGCGCCTCTTTCCCACGTTCATGCTGCTATGTTGTTGGCACCTCTGGAAACATCGGCATGGAGTTGTGTTCAGGAACGACGCCCCCTGCCTCCAACGACTCCTCATCAATTGCAAGGAAGACTGCCGCCTTTGGTGCCACTGCTTACCAAAAAAACTTGCTCATGTTACAGATGTATGGTGTAACTCTTGTTCTCCATGTAGTAGCTCCCCCTAAGTTTTACTAAAGTTTAGGCCACCGGCCTTGTGATTTGTAAACTTTCGGTGCAACGCACCGTCCATCACCGGCTTTGCCGGAATCAATGGAAAATTATTCAGATGGGGTCCCTCAACCCCCCCAAGTTGATTGCCTCAAAAAAAAGAGAAAGAATAACAATGGCTGGCGTGATTTAGAAAGTAGTCCAAGATTTCTAATGTACAAGTACAAGGAAAGTTATTTCTCAAGGGCTGCGTTTGAGGGGCAAATGCAACCAGGAGTCCTGATTCCTGAACTTCATCTGTGTCAAATATGATGTTAACCTGAACCACTCTTCCTGTCAGTGTTATGTTTCAGCTGTGTATCACATATACTAGAAGGTGCAGTCTTTTTTGAAAGAATAGAAGGTGCAGTCTTGACTCTGGAGATCTTGAGAGGTCTACCTGACAAGAACTCTACAGCACAGAATGCTTCATGAGCTGACGAAGCAGAGAATGTTGCGAGTGGGCGTGCCTTGTGATTCACCTTTCCTCTGTTTTGCTACTGATCAGAACACAGGAAAAGCATGTGCTAGTGGAGCATTTGACACTTGCTGCAACTTGCAACCAAGTCACTGCTGGACAAGCTTGTGAGTTGTGACTCCAACGAAGAACGAACTAGCACAAGACTGCTACACAGTACTAAGCTTCAGACGACGCTCCAGAGAGGACCTGCTGTAAATGAAATTCTTCAGTTCTGCTGCCTGAAGCCTGAAGATGATTTATCTTAGACCAGTTGTCTGAAGATTAATCGAGGAGACGTCTGCACAAAGAGGAATATTTTTTAAGCGCTGCAGCTTATTAGGGGATAGCCTGAACTTCATCTAAAAATTCGTTCTGAAAGTTGGCCTTGTGGTAAATATGTTGTTGCTTCGTCATATATATGTCTGTCTTATTTTATATTGAATTAAGTAAATGATTATGACTACTGAAAATTCCATTTCGAGCCAAGTCAATGTAAACGTGTTAGTATCTTAAAACATTTAATTGTCTGACATAACACAGCTGACTGTAAAGATTCACTAGATCGAAGCAGGAATTGAGCTGCTAAACAATGCTCGTCACATATTGAATAACTAAGATAAAGAAAAACAATGTGCAACATCTGTAATATAACATTAAAGCAAAACAACTACAGTATATGCATCAATTAATTCCTTTTTGCTTTATACAGCATATCATCTCTCTGTCAGGCGTTTACATTGAGTGATCAGAAAACCACTCATCATTTGGCGTCTGACATAACACAGCTGAATGCATGTAAAGATTCACTCAATTACTCGTAGAATGATTTGACAAAGCCACAAAGCTCTATAATCTGAAAAAGATTCTTCACACTACACTCAGAGCTGCTGAGCAATGTTCACCACATATTCAATAATTAAGATAAAGAAAACGAATGTGCAACAGCTATAATAGAACATTAAAGGATTTACAGAAAAAAAACAACTATATTCATTAATTTCTTTTTGCTTCATCGAAATATGCATGATCCTTCAGGGTTCAGGCTACACTACACTTAACACTAGAACCATAGATCAACTTCCATTGGTTGTTCAACACAATATCTCATCAGTCAAGGCGAACACTTGAGAGAACGATTAACTACGTAACAACTTAACTGTAGTAACATCAAAGACCATACATGCATTCATTTGATTCAAAACAACATCATCTTTAATTTGCCAGTCAAGCCTACATTTACAATCAGAGAAGCACTCATCCTGTCATATGGGTACAAGTAAAACATGCACGGGATCAGCACGCATAAAGTAGACCCCGGAGACGACGATCCCACCGCCTTGCTTTGGCTTGGGGCTTGGCTCCCTTTCGGCCTGGAGGATCTGCAGGAAGCCTTTCCAATCATCAGTGTTGAGCATCTCCTCCAAGTTGAACCCGCCCAAGTTGCCGCCGTGTTGCGCCCTGACTCAGCACGTGGCTGCTGCACACCATGCTCCTCCTCCTGATCGCCACCAAACATCGTCATGGGATCCATGCCTTGGGGACCAACATGATCATACATCGTCATTGTCAGGTCAGCATTGGTGAATTCTTCCATGTTGAGCAACTCATCGACGTTGAACCGCCGCGGTCGACGTGCTCCACCTCTAACGCAATGTGTGGCAGCTGCACGCCACGCTCCTCCTCGGCTCCGACCATCGTCATGGCATCCACGCGTTCGGGAGGTCCATAACCATCGCAGGGCATCGTCGGGTAAGCATTGGTGAAGGCGGCGGGTCCTGCTCGTCGATGTTGAGCAAATCATCCAAGTCATTGAACTCGCCGTCGTACTCGGCTCAACGCGTGGCTGCTGAACACCGTGGTCCTCAACGCCTCCGACCATCGTCACGGGACCCACGTCTTGGGTGCTCCAAAACCGTAGAAGGGCATCGTCCATGTCGGGCGGTAAGCGTTGGTGAAGTCGGCGGCGGCGAGGTCCTGCTGCACCTGCACCTGCCCGTCGTGGATCAGCTTGGTTGGGCGGCACCTCGGGGTGATCGCCGCCACCTTCCTCTTGGACGGCGAAGACGGCGATGACTTCGAACTTGCTCTTGGCGAGAGACGAGGGACGGGCGGTGCACCTTGCACAACATGTGGTCGCCGCCGCCGCCCTGCGTGTCGTCGAACTCCATCATACACCATCCCATCCTATCGAAGCGCTCCCGACCCGACGCCTCGTCCTTCTCCTTGCGGCCATATGAAAAGTTGCAGAACCTGGCGCCGGGCACGCCCTTCATGGGCTTCGGTCCAGTCTCCGATTTCCAACACATCTTTGTAAGGTGCTAGATGGCTAGAGGGGGGTGAATAGCCTATAAAAATTTTCTACAAGCTCAACTAAACAAACTGATTAGTATAAAACACGGCGAAATGCGGTTTGCACTAGCTCTAGTGGTCTTGCAAGCCTTCTAGTGACAAGACTAAATAATTCTATGATCTCTAGTCCACACAAAGTCTATGTCACTACTCTAGCTAATGAGAAATCCTAATATGATCCTTATGCTAGCAAGAACAACCTACACAAGCAAGTGCTAGCTCTCTACACAAGGTAAACTAGGAAAGTAATGTAAGTAAGAGAAACTTATTATACCGACTTGAAGAGGCTATGAACCAATCAGCGGGATGTAGATGAACAATCAACCACTCGATGGTGATGATCCACACACGAAGACAATGAACAAGTCGATTTGTTCACCCAGAGTTCACTTGTACACCGACAAGCTAGTCTCCGGTTGTGCCGACCAACACAAGGATGGTGTTTGAGCTAGACGGTGCCCTTGCTAGCCTCAACACACCACTCAACAAGTGTGGTACCCAAAGCACGAGCAATGTATTCCTTGCACTTTGTCTTCCCGACGAGGAGTGCGTAATCCTCTCACAAATCAACCGGAGGTGGCCAAGAACAATCACCTTCTCTTGCCAACGCCTCCACCTATCCACCAAGCCGGCCGGGAGCGGTGCCTCCAAGAGAAACGGAAATCCACCGTCTCACAACGATCCCCAAGTGCCTCTAGATGCAAGAACTCGATGCAATGCACTTGGATCAACTCTTCTCTCAAGAATGAAGCTCAAATCAAGAATGGGAGAGGAGGGAGGCTTGCTTGCTTGCTCAAAAGTGTTAGGAATGATTCAAATGTCCAAGAGAGAGAGCAAGAGGCAGCCAAGGGGGTATATATAGGCCACACCACGAAATGTGGTGGAAAGGGTGGAAACCACGCTTTCTGCGGCCTGACCGGACGCACTGACCGGGACTCACCAGGTGAGTCCTGGCCGGTGGGTCCAGTCTAACCGACAAGCCGAACCGACCAGTGACCCCTCGCCTCCGTCGTCCGTCGCAAGATCCGATCGATGCGTCCGGTCAAGACCGGATGCTTCCGGCCGGTGCGTCCGTCACCCGTCGACGCCCGACCCACGGAAACATGCTCTTTCGCCAGACGCGACTGACCGACCGTCCGGTCACCTTCGACCAGGCCTTCCGGTTCGGTGCGTCCCGTCACGCCAGAGCTGCGAAATCTTCGTCGTTTATTTCGCCGTTCGCCGCCTTTGCTCCAAACCGACTTCCGTCACTTGTTTCTTGTTGCCGACACGCCGAAGAACACCTCGACACCATGTGTTAGCATTTTCAAAACCATTTTTCAACAAGGACGGAGTTAGCACTTTAGGTTAGAATGCATGCATATGTGACTTGAACCTAAAGGCACGTGAGGATCGATATGTGCGAAAGTTTTCCCTCTTTATAGTACGGCTTATCGATCCTATAATACCCACACTCTCTATAGTGTCTTGGGTGTGAAATCAAAAGCCCTATGGTTATACCTTTGCCTTGGGACCTTTGATCTTCAAACCTCCACCGAGTTGCATGCTTGATCATCTTTTGGATCACCTTGATCCATTCTCCATGATCACAAGCACCAACTCCGGCCCGACCAATCTCCAATCATGTCAAACACTTAGCATTGAGAGATTAGTCCTTAGGTGTCACTAATTAGCCAAAACCAAACAAGAGATCTTCAATCTTGCCGTCCGACGGGCTCCACCAAGACAATCTGTGCCAGCCCGGGCTTGCCCCGGCTATTCTTGTATCGCTTAGGGCGTAGAAAGTACCACACCTTGTTGTACCCATCCTCCGTCACGTCGGTGCCCGGCACCGGCCCGCAGGCCGGGTGACCAGCTCCTCAGTAGCGGCGGAGCGTACGTCGGGCGCGGTGGATGAAGCTGCGGTCTACGGTTTTGGCGCCAGTAGGCCGCGCAAAGAGCACGGCGAGGCCTCGTCCGGTATGCCTGAAGATGTCATCGTCGTTGGGGGTCATGCCGACGGTCTTGAGGTGCTTTGTGGCGGTGGATCGCCTAGCTAGGGTTCTCCGCCGATCGAGTAGTCGCGCAGCGGGTGGAACTATCGATGGATGTGTGAAATTTTAAGGCTACGTGAAAATGCCACTCTCCTTATATCGCTGCAGGCCCCATGCCCCTCGATTTGGCGCGCTTTGATCGACTTGAATACGGTAGCATCGTTGTTAATCTTAGTGAGTGTCGATGTCGATACAGATGTTTTCCCTCCGGTTTCATTAAAAAAATACCGACGGTCACCCCCTCGCTCATGGGCTGGATTTGGCGGGTTCTCGTTAATTTCAAACCAACCCAAGATGAGAACGCCGGTGCGGTGTGGGCAGGTCTACCGAACTCAAAAACGCACACTTGGAGCATTTCCGTAGTTACCAATGGCGGATTTAGAAATGAGCTGTGCCCTGGGCTAACTAATATAAAACTAAATAGTGAGGTGTATGTGTTTTGATTACATATAACATAATTTAAAAGGAAAAATAACAATACACCAAATAGTGAGGTGTATGTGTTTTGAAACATTCTCTATTGAAATAGTGATTCGATAGGAGTAGGAATATTTGTGCTCGGTAGTGCCTCGAGCTGAGTATAGAAATAAATAAGTATAAAAACAGGAATAACACAAGAGTCAATGCTCCTTATTTATAGCTCTCAGTTACCACAATTGTCCAATTACAATTTGGCCCTCGTCTATTGGGTCCGACAGTGGCATGATCGCCAATTCCTCTTGGTTGTCGCCTTACCTCTTGGGCTTATTGTCCAACCTATTTAGGGCCTGGCCCATGGAAAAGAGTCGTGTTGAACCATCCTCTGGCATCATCTCCGCTCCACCCTCTAAGTTGGCCTCTTGGTTTCTTTGGCTTGGCCCCGGGCTACAGCCCGGGGGGCACAGATCCGCGGCTGGCTGTTACTGTCAGTTCAACCTGTTTAGCGGTTCGACGAAACCGGCTGTCGACCCATAACTGGACGAGGGAAACCCACCAACTCGGTTACACAGCGTCCTAGGTTGCAACCCATCTACCCAGTGCTGGAAATTGTGAGCCTTATCCGGTCATGGTTACACGCCGATGTGAAACCCATTGAAACTGGGGAAGTGGTGCCTGAAAAGCAATGGGCAAAACGTGATTGCCTAGCTTGGCTGATCACGGTTCCCTGTTAATCAATATATATGAGTACAAACTTGAGTTACAAGGAAGGTGGTTGAATCTAGATAATATCTAGCTAACTAACATCATCTCAACCAACCTGAATATTTGGCATGCACACCAACACGCACATGGCGTGTTACACTTGTGTGTCACGGTACAAGTTTGTTACATATCTTAACACTCCTACCTACTCAATCTATACTTGTTTTCTCTACAAGATTAAGATTGCTTTTGAACTCTTCAAACTTCCTTTGTGATAAAGCTTTAGTGAAGCCATCTTCCACCTAGTCTTCTATCGGTATGAACCGGACCTCCAATGTTTCCTTGCCACTCTTTCTCTCATAAAGTGAAAATCAATCTCTATGTGCTTGGCTCGGGCATGAAAGACTGGGTTTGTCGACAAATACGTCGCACCAAGATTATCACACCAGAGACAAGGCTTGACCTTCAATCTTATTCCAAGTTCACCGAGCAGTTCTTCTAACCATATCATCTCAGCCGTCGCATTTGCCATAGACTTGTACTCGGCTTCTACACTGTAGGTTGTTTCCTAGCACTCCATGAAATGATGTTGGAGCCAAGGAACACTACAAATCCCCCTGTAGATCTTTGATCATCTCTACAGCCAGCCCAATCAGCCAGAAAAATGCACCCACCGCTAATGGAGAATTCTTTTGCGAACTAGCAAGCCAGTATTAGCAGTACTTCAAGTATCTAACAATCCTCTTTACTTTGTTGTCCAAAGGACTGTAGTTGGCGAATGCAGATACTGGCAAACCTTGTTTACAAATGAATGCTAGGTCGAATGAGTGTGATATACTGAAGTGCCCCTACAATGCTCTTGTATTTGGTACAATCTGTAGGACCAAGTGGATCACCATCATAGCGTGAGACCTTCTCAGTTGCTGGCAAAGGAGTGGATACCGGTTTACAATTTGACGTGCCCATTCTGGTTAGGATATCCTTAGCATAGCTCTTCTGAGTCAACAACAGATCACCATTTGGTTTCTTCTATACTTCAATTCCCAGAAAGTAGTGTAGGTCACCAAGGTACTTTAGAGCAAACTCTTCTCTTAAAGAGTTGAGCAAAATATCCACCGCATCCTGTGACGAGCTGGTAACAATAATATCATCAACATATATCAACATATATATCTCAACATTCTTTTTTTTCTTGTAAATAAAAAGAGACATGTGTGACTTGGCAGGAACAAAACTGAGACTAATAAGCTTTGTGCTTAGTCGAGAGTACCAAGCTCGTGGAGCTTGTCTAAGGCCATAGATGGCTTTCTTCAGCTTGCAAACAAAGGAAGGAAACTTTTTGTTTTCAAACCCAGGAGGTTGTCTCATGTACACTTCTTCCAGATCAACACCATGAAGGAACGCGTTCTGAACATCTAGCTGTCTTAGGCACCATCCCCTTGAAACTGCTAATGACAACACCAATCTGATAGTAATTTTAACTACAGGACTAAATGTGTCCTCATAGTCAATGACATACCTTTGCTTGAAACCTTTTGCAACTAAACGTGCCTTGTACCGATCTATCTCACCATCTAACGGTGGTTTTGCTACAATAACGACGGGTTGGTTTTGCTACCGTGATGGTGATGGTGAGTGTCTATTAAAAAAAACAGTAGACCTTTTTTTGTTAAAAAAGGAAATATGCTTTGATCAGCCATGTTTTATTAAAAAAAATGGAGTGGTGAACTGCACGAGTGAATGAGTGATCTTGCCTTCATGCTGCATTCCGTTAGTGGGGCTACTGTACTGCGAGAACGTGTTAAGCAGGTTAGGTTCATGCATATGATCGAAAAAAAGGGTGGGTTCATGCATGTTTGGGCCTTAGGCGCATAACCTTGTGCGTTGCAATCAATCTAATCTACACACGCTGCTCCATAGAAAAAATATGTAATTTACACACAATTTCCTACTTACACACAACTCAATGATCTCTAGGACGGATCAATCTAACCATACATATGATGTAGTCAAGAGCAATCATCAAAACTGGCTCTGGGCATAGGCTCTGGACACATAACTAGAGCCAGTTGCTAGCCTACAAGAACAAGCAAAATAGGATCACGTGTAAGGCCTTTTCAGTTTACATTCATGCTAACCTTCTCAAAGTATTATTACATAGATAGACTCAATAACCAGTAGAGAGATGCCGTCAAAAAAAAAGTAGAGCTTTTTTTGTTAAAAAAAGGAAATATGCTTTGATCAGCCATGTACTATTAAAAAAAATGGAGTGGTGAATTGCATGAGTGAATGAGTGATCTTGCCTTCATGCTGCATTCAGCTTATTGCATTGGAGGCAACGAGTTCCACAGAGCATCCGTCCATCCCCAATTCAAGTGAGAGCAAATCCAACCGTGTTGCACAAGTATACGATTAATTAGTGAACTGGGACTCAACACAAAGATTGTCCGGAGTTTGTTCAAACAAAAGGAGACCACAGGATCATGGCCAAGCATATCACTGCAGCAAATCTGCCGGTCAATTTTGAGCAGCTGACAGGAAATCCTCTCATTCACACTGTAGGCTGGAGCCTGGAGGTGGTTGAAGGCGCATAGGGTGACCGAGACAGTCCTGGTACGAGGGGAAAATTTGCCGAGTAGCTGGACTGCTGGAGCGTGTGGCTGAGGCTCAAGCTGCTCGACGAATTAGTCTCACACATTAGGCCAGTAACTCCAGGAATATCGGCTGCAAGCGGCGCCTGACATGGTGGGAGCTGGGGAGCTAGATGAGACACTCTATCAAGTTTAGGGACCAGATGTGCATTTCGATATTTTGGGACCTGGATGACACACGCCGACAAGTTTAGGGAGCTAAACGTACAATTTGAAAAGTACCGGGACCTAGATGAGATTTTTGGGACAAGTTCGGGGGACGCCATTGAAATTTACTCTTTAATAATTTGCGAGATAAATATTTTAACCCTAATTAGTCTACGATTAGACACTAATTGCTACAATGACACATGTACTAATGACAAACTAATTTGTCTCACGGTTTACAAACGAATTATGTAATTTGCTTTTTAAAATAGTATCCGAATACCCATGCGACATCCAATGTGACCACCAAAAACTTTACACCCATGAACTAAAAAAGCCCTTAGTCTCAATTAGCACCTCATAAGGGAACCAATAGAACCAAACAGGACCATCATCGAAGTTAATCCATACACATGTTAGTTAAGAGGTTATCTTCTAGGCATAAGCTAATCTGGGAGGATATTGGTAAACAGAGGCCCTGACTAGATCCCAGTTTGGATCAGCTAAACTTTTTATAAGTTGCTACAATAGACAATTAGCTAATACGGAGTAGTTTTTATAAGCTAGATATAGTTGAATAATTTCACAAAGCTAGACTATAGATTCGGTTGTGTTTGATTCGTTGAGTTTTTTAGCAGCTGCCAACTTATTTTATTTGATCTAACGAACCAGAACATAGTAGCCCAAAATTAGAACTGATTCACGTTCTTAAAAAAAAATTTGGGCAGACAGTCATTTTCAGACAGAAACATATGAAATAGAAAGGAAATTCTGCATTTCAATGGAGGCAAAGGAAGAGACGAGGATGGGAACTATCTGACGTGCCATACATGCCATTAGTCAGGAAAGTTGACTGCAACGGAGAAAACACACACACAAAAAGGTGGAAAGAAAAATGCTTCAAAATTCATTTATGATGCTGTCATGTTGATCCAAATATGTTAAACATGGTGTGTCCCGAAAGATGAATAATCATCCCAACCAGCTTCTTGAATCATATATGGGCTATGGTATATCACATACTAGAAGATACAGTCCGGATATCTTGAAAGGTCAGCGGGACAAGCAAACACAACTGACAGAAAGATAAGCCATCAACAAAAAGCCCCCCCCCCTCTTTTCATCTGCAATGTAAAACTGCCTGCTGATCCTTTTCAATCTTCGGTTTTAAGCCTTTTCTAGCTTCTGCAATGCACAACAGAAAAGTTAACACACGGCTCAGAAGTATATCCATTGAAAGAATACAGAAAAACTACAGTAAAACCATCTTTGAAATAAGAAGAAACTCAAGATGCTAGCACAGGAGCTAAGGATATTTTAGAAAATACAGACCTTGACTAAGGTAGCCCAAACTCATAACTCAGATCCCATGCTCCTAAACAAAAGCATACTGTATTATTTATATAGCACCAAGGAGTGTAGGTTTTTATTAAGGAGTCTAGGTTTTTATTTTGTTAAGAAGCAATCTCTTTTGAAAGCTGAAATCGCATCCAGCCTATAACATGAATTTTGCATTCAATCACACAGGGGTTCACCAATACAAATACCACTACTCTGGAACTGCAATCCTAGTTATACAGAACAGAAATCTTTTTCTAAGCTACACAGAAATGCAAGCACATGATCCCCAGAATTTGGTGACACTTCAACTAAAGGTGCACCAAGTTCTGGCAGGACCTAGAGGAAGATATCCAAACAAACTGTAGCCTAAAATAAGCCAAGCCATTCAGATTTCAGGGGCAATGAGGCTTGTGGAAGGTCCCAAGTCCCAATAATGAACCAGACGTGAGCATCCAAACCAAACGAGACATTAATTATAACATTAAGAACATCCAAAAGTAATTTGACCTTTTATTAAGACTGCAGCATACAAACATCCTATCTAAACAATAAGGATGTCCATCCCAGGTGGTTTCATAGTCCCATGACTGCAGTTTACACCAAGCACTCAATAACCTTCATACTGGAAAAGAAATGCTAAATGACTTAATTTCAAAGATAGGATATGTTGTAATAGCAATTGCTTATACATGTATGATGTTAACAGATGGCGAATATTTACACCCATTAGGATCACCGGATTATCATGGTAATACTTGCAAACGTACAATACAGAGGTACACATCAATCAGGTACATTCCATCCTTCCATAACATGAACAAAGAGGGAGTTTTTATCTAAGCCAAACATGGAATGAAGCACGCTTGACAACAAACAATCACACGAATGCACTCACAAATGCAACACTTTTGGTTCCAATTTGCAGAACCATGGTAGAGTTCTTCAGAATAGGCAGCTAATGGGTCACTAATCAAAAGCAGATTTATTTGGTTTTCACATTACAAAAGAACATTAAGTAACCAAACCTTGATGTTTGCACAAAAGATCTGATCTGAACAACAAAGATATTCATCCCAAGCTGCTCCACTACCACAGTTTGCTCGGTACCAAAAACAAAAGTTCATTGGCACCTAACCTTGATACCGAGAACTCAAAGCGGCGTAAATTATGTTGTGAAATGGAATTCCTTACTTCGTAATATATATGGCGCGTATTTGTGATAAAAAAAAAGGCATCAAACACGTTTATCCAATGAGATCCCTGAATTTCATGTAAAGCTATGGCAAAATGATCTGATCCGCCCGTGAACACAGTTGCTTGGCGTCCGACCCGAAGATGAACAGGCGCAGTACTCAGTAGCGTTAAATGGTCCAAGCCAAAGCGTGGACGACGGACCGAACCAAGCGAGACAACAACAAATAGCGACGGGACAACACTCACGCCGCCCCGCCGCGCCGCGCATCAGCCATCGGTAATTGCGAGGGCGTGGTCGAATCCGGCACGAACAGGCAGCGAATCAGTGAGGGGGGAGCCGAGAGATCCCAAATCGCCGGGGCTGGCGAGGAGAGAGCGGGACGGGAGTTGGCCTTACGGATTGCTCGGAGTGCCACGACAGGCCGCGGTAGACATTGACGGAGAAGGTGCCGGCGAGGTAGAGCGTGGCGACGCCCAGCCCCGCCGTCAGCGCCTTGAACGCCAGGTCGCCCACCGCCATCGCGCCGCGCCGCTTCCTCTCGCCCGGGGTCCGGCGGCCGGAGCAGGAGCAAAACCCTGGCGCTTGGAATGGGGGATTTTCTGTTTCAGTTCTCAAACTCTGACGAAACGCGACATGAGAAAACGCAAGACGGATGTGGGCCGTATTGCAGGCAGGGTTTTTATACGGTCGGTTTCAGCGGGAAAACCGCGCGGTTACTTACCACCCGTCCGGCCCGGTATCCGACCGCCCGGTAAAAAGATTTGGAATTCAAAATCTAAAAAATTGAAAAAATCGTGGAAAAAATACTTTGTAAAAATAGTTTATGATTTATAGAAGCCAACGGTGCAACATTTTTTCAAATTTGAGTTCGTTTGGTATAAAAATTTGAATTGAAGTTTGAAAAAAAAGCGCACGGGCCGGCCCGTCAAGGCCCATCAGGCCCATTGGCCTCCCCGGAGCGGATAAGGCACGGCGACGCGCTGGGGCAAACGCCCCCGGGGATCGCTATCCGCCCCTCGCCTCGTCGCCCGCGCCGCGCCCGTCCGCCCGCGCCGACATTTCTCCCGCCGGGAGGAGCGGTTTCCAGCTTCGGGAATAGCGGTTTACCGACCGCGCCAGCTCGCAGCGGCGTCCCGCCCGGGAGGAAGCGGTTAACCGGTCGCAAAGGGAGGTTTACCGACCGAAATTCGGGAACCGACCGGGTGAGTTTTCTTCCCCTTTTTTTATTTAGGTTGATTTATGTGGTAGGATTGGGATTTAGGTTAGTTTTTGTGGTTGGATTCATAGATTTAGGCAGGGATTTGTGTTAGGATTTACAAAATATTTAGGTTAGGTTAGTTTGTGAGTTAGGGTTCATAGATTTAGGAAATATTTAGGTTAGTTTAGGCAACTTTTTGCCTTAGGATTTATGATTTGATGTAGGATTTGTGGTGCGATGTATATTGTAGGAATACATTGTTGGTTTGTATTGTGTACATATATTGTATATATATATAGTAGGTATATATTGTAAAATATATATATTATTCAGTGACTTTGTGTTGTCCGTATTTTTTATGCGGTACACAATGTTCGGGAGTGGGAGACCGAGAGACCGGTCTGGGGAGCACGGTGAAAACCTTGCTCCAGGTTGGAGGTGCAACTATCGCCACGCCTCAAAATCCGGCGGTGGTGCACAAGGTTGAAGCAAAGACTTGGTCCGGTCGGCTGGGTCCGAGGTGGTGCATTGCAACCATGTGCCAACGGAGGTGCGTGACTACTTCCGGCGACAACTTGACAGATCCAAGAAGAGTCGTGGATGACAGGACTCGTGATGCACCGGCACGTGAACGCGTTTACCGGAGAGGGTAACACTCCCATGGGCGAGGATGAATTTGAGGCTCAGATGCTAAAGCAACCGAGGCGGTCGAGACTTCAATATGAGTACCAGCAGAGGGTTGAGCAAACAGGGGACATTATGAGCGTGGAGGGGGTAGTAGTGCGGTGGCGCGGTGGTGCAGTGGCGCGGTGGTGCACGTGGCAATCCATTTCAAAGGATGTTCACGGGCGGGGAGATCTACTTCTGGGGAGGGGAGACGCCTGTAGTGGTGGAGGACTACCAGGCGGCCCAGCGGTGCTAGCAGAGGAATGACCCAACCAAGGATTGATACAGGGTCCCGACGCTTAAGGGCAAACAAGCCGCATGCTATTGGTAAAGCTTGGTCCAAGTTTTTCCATAATGTAGGACAACCTGGTAGTCATGCCGACAATCCGTACTTTATTGGTGCCATCCGAGAGACACAGAAGTGGGGTAAGTACCTATACTTGGAGATTGATGGCTTGAGGTGTTCTCATTATTTTTTTATTGTTCTTATTATTCCCTTATTGTTTCAGGTGAAGGCGTCACGTCACCCACTGGAAAGGAGATCGATGGCAAGTACTTAGATGAGAATGTCAAAGACTTGAAGGATAAGTACCTCCACTTTCAGAAGGACTGGCCCACCTATGGCGTCACTTTGATGTGTGATTCTTGGACTGGCCCAACTAGAATGAGTGTGATCAACTTCTTGATTTATTGCAATGGGATCACATGGTTTCACAAGTCAATTGATGCAACTGGAAAAAGTCAAGATGCTAAGTTCTTGAACGCTGTAAGTGGACCTCGTAAACATAGTTGTCATTTTGTTCTTTTTAGTTTACATATATGTATATAAATAATAAATGTTGTGCATTTTTGCGGGAGATCTCGGTGGTGGTGATTGAGATTGGCTGAGCATATTGTCCATGTGGTCACGGACAACGGCTCGAACTACAAGAAAGCTTGCAAGGCGTTGAAGAATGAGTGGGCTCACATTGCTTGGACACCTTGTCTTGCACACACCATCAACTTGATGTTGAAGGACATTGGTGAGCGGCCCGATCATGCGGTATGATAGCCATTTGCAAGAAATTTCAACATGGTTGCACAACTTTTTCTGGTCTGAACCATATGATGAGGAAAGCAATTGGTGGTGAGTTGGTTAAGTGGAATGCCACTAGATTTGGGACCAACTACATGTTCATGGAGAGTTTTCTTCGAAACGAGAAAAGTTCATGCAATGGATGGGATCTCCGGAGTTCTTGCAAAGTAAGTGGGCAAAGTCTAAAAGAAGGTGCATGGGCTCATGCGAGATTGTCAAGCATGCGGTGGTGGGATGCATTGGAATACATCATCGGCACGCAGTGCAACCAATTTACAGATTTCTTCGTTTCGCCGATCAAGACAAAGCGCCCCAACATGGCTGATGTGGTCTATGAATTCCGAAATGCAAACGACGGCGGAGTCATTCTTTTGGGAGAAACACGCACCTGAACGAATACAAAGCCATTATGGACACAATGTTGCAGCGCCTTGCTTTGCGGCTTGTTTCACAATGTGTCTCCTCCGAGTGGATGCGAGCGGAACCGAGTACATTTGCCTTGCTGCATACCAAGATTCGAATAGGTTGTCGCACAAAAAAATTGGACAAGCTTGTTTATGTGAACTACAACCTTCTACTGCGACTTGCGGATGTGAACCCACTAAGGAATTATGATGATGATGACTTCATTGACCGGTTCACCGAATTCTCATTCTATGATCGGAGCAATCCGATTAGGGAATGGATGGATACGGCCGATCGAACCAGGCACCGGTTCTTGATGATGATTCTGAAGAAGCGGACGTCCCTCTACCATCAAATATTGTCGGGTACAATTTATATTTGTATATATATATATATATATATATATATATATATATATATATATATATATATATATATATATATACATAAATGTATGTCCACCTGACCTGCTATTATTTGCTTGTGTTGGCAGTGACCACATAGCAAGCGAGGATCTACGTCAGGCGACGGGGGATGATTGTATCAGTGATTGGGCCCGTAGAAATGTGGGTGAAACTCACTTGGGGAAAAGGAAGCAACATGTGTCTTTCAACGTGGCTCCTTCGACGCGGCAAGGAAAAGGAAAACAAACTGGTGATGACGATGGCACCACTGACGAAGGCTCCTCAGGTGATGACACGACTGACAATGGTGGGAACGATGAAGCCGGTGCTGGAGAGTCTGGCGGTGGCGGTGGTGGAGGGTATGGCGGTGGCGGTGGTGGAGGGTATGGCGGTGGCGGTGCTAGTGGGAGTGGTGCTGGTGGTGGAGGGTATGGCGGTGACGGTGCAGGTCTTCATTTCACAGGTATCAATTGCACTTGAACCTACATACGCGCACAATTGTTTATGTCGAACCCCACTAATTATGGTTGATTGCAGGCGAGAGCCAGTTCACACATGCCACTCAAGACCGGGACCATGGCCAACCGGAATCGCAGAGGATGTACGGTTCAGCGGCGGACTACGGCACTCCACAGTCCTCCTCATCCTCGTACAGCGACACCTCGCAGGCTTCTTACACCTATCCCATTCCTGACGCGTCTGCCCAGACTATGACTAGATGGGTGTTTCAATGGCAAGACCCCGATTTTTACAATCGGTTGGTTGAAGAATGGGAGACAACAAAGAGTATGGTCGGAGATGACTTGGCAAGATTACAAGGCTAGCTTTTGCTTCAGCGCAGGTATCTCTATTATGTCTACCGCCGAGTATGAGGAGTCGTGCCGATATGGGGGGTTCCCGTATATGGCGTAGCACCGTTGATTATTTGTATGCCCGATCATGCAGGTATGGGACTATGGGGTGTTCCCATCACATTTGGTTATTGTATCCGTATTGACTTATGCTATTTATTTCCGCATTGTGTGCCCTTTTTACATCAAAATGTCCAAACCAACTATCAAAAATTCCTTCAAAAAAATTAAAAAAAACAAAACTACCGAAATGGTTTTTAATTTGTACGCTCAAACCGGGCGGTATAAATTAAATACCGCTCGTAAAACCCATTTTTACCGATGAACTGGAAAATTTGAATTCATTTGAATTCAAAACCAAACCGACGGTAACCGGCGGTTTACGTAACCGGTCCGGACATCGAAACCGGACGGCGGTTTAGTTCAACGGTCGGTAAAAAAAACCCTGATTGTAGGACGGATGTGGGCTGAGCCCATGTAATATTCCTCCCTTCTTCATCTCCCCTGCTAAAGTGCCAACCCGACATGAGAAAACGCAAGATAATATGCCTTGCATCATTGCA
>JADLZK010002225.1:0-172381 GCA_015847255.1 Hyparrhenia diplandra | reverse complement strand
TGTGGGACACATTAATGAGCACAAGACCAAGCTCCCTTTTTTATTGTTGCCAAACAGAGTTAATGTAATGAGCAACAACACTAAGATAGGCCTCTTTGGCAATACCGGACCGGATATCGAGGTCAAGCACACACAATTAACAAATGTAAAGGATAAAGCCTCAACAAGCTTAGCCTTCTTATCGCTGAAATATTTAACCATGTCTCTAGTGGTGGTTTGCCTAGAAATAAGAACAAACACAAGGTTTGCCTAGAAATTTATAAAAAACCTCACTGGAACAGATATATATCATTTTTCCGTTGACCACAATAGAATTAATCTGTTTACCACTCCCCGTGACCGGGATGAGAGTAATTTTATACGTAAAGACGCTCCAAAATGTTCTCGGTCGAAAAGAAGCTAGTAACACTAATATGCACACAAGATCTTCCATATACTAATAAAGTCAACAAGTATTAGCTTCAACATGCATCAAGGGTTTCTTGCAACAATTATGTTTCAACTTTCAAGCCAATAAATGTAAAACAAAATGAAACAAAGAATTGCATGATGACCCCTGAAATAAACCCTTGCCTAAATAGCTCCATGCACCTTCTTTTGGTGACGCCTTGTATATTGCTAGAGAATGTGTCCGAAGTTACGATAAAAATGGGAAAGATGGTGACGCCTTGTATGTTGCTAGAGAATTTGGCGTTCAAGCTCTTCCCCAAAGATCCTCGCCCATCGGCCCGCTGTTCGCCGACCCGGCGTCCCGGAAGCCCGTGGGGGCACTTCTCCGCCGAGGACGAGCGGTGCATCAAGTGGCTGGACGCCAGCGCAGCCCGACGCGTCCCGTCGTGGTAATGTGGCCTTCGGCAAAGATGGCCATCTTCGAGGCGTGTGACGAACCTCCCTAATTATCGGGCCCACACTCGCACTGCCTTTTGTCCCAAAGACCTCGATACCGTGCGTATGCACCCAATAACTTAAGAAGCACGTCGGGTGTCATCGGAAACCCCGATTACACCACTCTCATACCGGGATCAACAAAGGAGTAGCTAGAACATTACAACATTTGTTACAAAAATATAAATCGAGTGCGGAAGATTAATAACATAAATTTTACAAAATATGAGCAAGTTACTTTTGAGTAAACTTAACTTAATTTGCGGAAGCCGAGGGAAACTAGAAGAAACCAGATCATGTCGAGCCCACCGACATAACCTTGGTTAAGATCACGAGTCAAGACACGCAACAAGGGTTAACAAACCCCGAAAGTACACAATGTACTCCGCAAGACTTACCCGACAAAAAAAAGAAAAGACTCCAAGGATATGCTTTGGCTTAAGGGAAGTAGAGCTAGAAAAAGGAGAGTTTTGCGTAAAAAAGCTTACTAATAGTGGATCCTTACTTTCAATATTTTTAGCATAAATTTTATTGGAGCATAAATAAAACTAGATTTGCACTGTTCTATCTCAAACACTTTTTTAAGCAACACATCTCAACTTATCTCTCGCATCTCTTTTTCTTTCATAACCATGAGTAACCTTGTTTCTTCAATTACTACGATGAATGGGCGTAAGAACGGGTCTCCATAACCGAGAAGCAACGGCGATTCATGAACCGATTATACCCAAATTGGGGATCCCTAACCACACGACATATGTAGCACTTAAGCTTGCATATATCAACCTTCTTTTAGATTTGTCCAAAACGGGAACGAGGCTGCGCCACCCGAGAGCACGATGCTCCACCTCCCTACCCCGTCCCTAATGACGCTTTGACCAATGGGGTGGGTACACGCTACTCCCGCCATCTCTCCACTCCCAAAGCGTGGTTGCCATTCCCCATTTGGATTCACCGAGATCCGCTTCTGCCGGAGTATGTGGTTAGTTAGGGTCGACCGACACGGGTGACAACGAGACGACCGTGCCTTTGCCGGGAAGGCCTCAGCGCATTTGCGTTCAAAAAGTCCCGAACTTAACAATCCAAACAACGGACGGTCCTTATACGACCAACACGGGACAAGCTCACCTAGATATCCCGCCGGCTTTCCACCTACGTCCCGTCCGATCTCAAATTCATCACTACTTCTCTTTCTTTTCCAAAAACAGGTACCATCTTCTCAAATAAAACATTTTGATGAAAAAGCTTAACTAATTAAGCGAGGGCTAAGCATCACTAAGCATTTTCAAAATAAACAGGTTATCAAGGATGGTATTGAAATAAACAAGGATGGTAATGCAGCAATTAGGTTATTGTAGGATCGATGGAAGCCTAGAGGGGGGGTGAATAGGCTTAACCCCAAAATTGACCTCGTTAAAACTTCAGAGACTGTCGAAGACACAAGAGGCGCGCAATCGCCATGCGTCAAGTCGCGGCTGCCGCCGCGTGAACCGGACCAACGGGCGAGACGAGAGACAGAGAGACACTTCTCGGCCAGCGGCGCGGCAATCGCGCAGCGTGGTAGCGGCACTGCTGCCACAGTATCACCGAACCCAGCACTCCCAAAAGCTAGTCCACGAGCCGGAGTTTGGTGCTCAAGGTTCCCACTTGTTCCTGCACACAAATATACCACGAAAAAAC
This sequence comes from Hyparrhenia diplandra, assembly GCA_015847255.1. Lineage (NCBI taxonomy): Eukaryota > Viridiplantae > Streptophyta > Magnoliopsida > Poales > Poaceae > Hyparrhenia > Hyparrhenia diplandra. Next base: position 169,816 of record JADLZK010002225.1, on the reverse strand, counting down.
CTTCCAAGGCCGCGTAAAAACCCAAAGAACCAAGTAGATCGGGTCGAAGCCCTTTCTCACAAGACAAATATGCAATAAAGTAAAGGGAGAACAAGTGAGACAAGGATTTGACCCGTGGTTCACCGCGCCACACACAAAGCTGGGCTACGTCCCACGTTGTTGAGGTTGCCACACAAGGCTTAGCTTGCCCACCGGCTTGCTTTTTCCCTCGTTCACAAGTCTAGGAGTTAACCCTAGAGATGTGGGGTAATGTATTGCTTGTAGAGTGAGGTTACAAACCTCCCAAGGCTGCCACACGAAGGGGGCAAGCTCAAGGGCGACGCCTGGCCGCCTAGGAGCAAGCTCCAAGAGTAAAGAACCCTAGGGTTCCGGCCAAACGTGAACCAAATGCTCTTTTGAGTGGGGGAAGTAGTAGATCCAGTCTCCAATCGAAGTTTGCAAAAAAGCTTCCCTCAAGAATCCCAGGTGGGAAGTGAGAGATTGAGTGGGGAGCTTGAAGAACTTCAATGGAGGTGAGAGAGAGAGCAAGAGGTGAGTTCCCGGCTTTACGCTCGAGGTAGAAGATGAAGTGAACCAGGTAACCGCTGTGGGAGGGGTAGAATGGGTATTTATACCCCACGGACCCAACGGTAGGATTTAAGTGTGGCAACTGCCGCATCGACACGCTGCATCGCCGCGTAGGCGCTTGTGCTTGCCGCACCATTCTTGCGCTGCATCGCCACCCGGCCGACTGGCGACAAAAGGGTGGAACAAGGTGTTTTGGCTTTGGCCGGTCGCTTGAGTTGTTGTGTGTGGTGTCCGGATTTGTTGTTTAGAGCACTTGGTCCACGTGATACCCGAGAATCCTATGATCCCTCTTAATAGTACGGCATTTCCTAAACTCAAGATTCAAAATATAAAATAATTTAAATGCCTTGATCCGGAAAAACACCATCATCTAGCTTATTTGGTACCTTTAGACCTGTTCACCAACTCCATATTTTAATCCCCGCATGTCATCTTCGTAAATCTCATTAGTCCCCTAATTCGGTGGTCATTAACGCCAAAACCCACTTAGAGCTTGATTGCACTTACAATCTCCCCTTTTGGTGATTGATGACAACCAAATTAGAGCTTACATAAGATGTAAAGTCAAACTTAGATTACGAAGACCAAGGATGTAGGAACCTCCCCTAAATATGTGAGTGAGTTTTGAATTCTCAATATTGACATAAAAGGTCAATTTCACATATTTAGGTGTAGTGAGGCCTCCCCCTAAATGTGTGAGTGAGATTTGAATTCTCATTTTGACATAAAAGTCACGTCACACATTTAGAAAGTGTGCAAGGCCTCCCCCTACATCCATGGTTACTGTGGGGTGCTCAACAGAGTGTCATAAAATATATCCGTGATGCATATGACAACGGTGAATTGATCAGAGCACAAAGGAGTGTCATGCGTCAAGATAATGATGTGCGCGGCACGCCAAGGCCAGGGTGCGGCTTGCCCGGCGCCTATCGGCACAAAATGCATTTAGGTAGCATCAACCACAAAGATATATGACATGATATGAAAACTAATCAAGCGGTGATTATATATAACACGAGTTTAAGCAATCAAACGACCAAATCGAGAAGTAACAAGTCATAGGTGGCATTATTACATAAAATAGAGTTTCTCTCAAACTCTCACCTAACAAACTACTCTCAAAGGAACTAAACTCAAGGATCATCGCCGCAACATCCTCGAAACAGCTCGGGCGTCGAAAAAAGTTGACCCCCTCCTTTCTTCTAATTTTCTCCCCCTTTGGCGTCAAGCACCAAAAAGATCATAGAAAAGAGAAGAAGAGAGAGCGGAGTCACTCCTCACTGGTGTCCTCACGATCGAAGCCGTGTCCTCGTCCTCCTCTCGAGATAACTGGCGCTGGTCGTGCGGAGCGGCGAGGTGGAGCGTCGAGTCGGCTCTGCCGAGAAAAACTCCCAAGAAGGTCCGACAAGTCCCTCGACCGAAAGCTCTTGGTGGCCGAAAAGCTCGGAAGATCATCTTGAGGTGGTCTAGGGATAGAAGGAGGAACCGGGAGTCCTTGCTTCTCCCCGACACTCTTGAAGGCCTGTCTCACCTCCTGCGCAACTTCGTAGGTCTGGCCGAGATGCGTATGTGCGAAGGCCCAAATATAGCCTTGATCCACTTCTTCACCTTGGATCGAGACTTGCTTTGTCTCCCCGGGCCTAGAGCTAGAGGGCTCCTCCAAGTCCTCTCGCCACCGTGAGGTGCCTCCCCGCCGAGGGTGCAGCTCACACCGGGTCTTCCCACCATCCGGGCCATGAGTCTTCTCTATGTTGTAGACGGTGTGGAAGCGGTCCTTAGGATAGATATTCCCGAGAGACCCTCTCAATTATGAACATAATATAAGGAGCATATGGCGTGTTCCTCCTAGCATCATCCATGGCATTAGCTAGCTGCCTCCAAATGAACTTACCAAAGATTGAAAGTTTCATCGTTCTGAAATGAGCAAGCAAATTCCCCGGCATAGCCATTCACATCGAGGCTGCCCTATCCTTAGGATCAATGGTGCACCTGCAAAGATTGTTCATCACATAGAAGAAATCTTTCAGACCCTTCCTCTTTCCAAGTAGCTGCTGATCTGCCCAACAATCCCTGATAGCCTTGGCCTCAATAGGGTCAATCTCATGGATGTCGATTGTACTCTCCTGATCAGCCCCAAACCCAAGAATCGGCAAAAGTGACAAAATCAATCTCAGAGTGCCTCCCCGTCGGTCATCCAAATGGATGGTGTCATTTTATTTTGCTGTCCCAAGTGGTATGTGGCATGAAACTGACTAAGAATCTCCTCATTTCAATCATGCTTAAAGGACATGATATCTGTCAGCTCGAACTTCTCACAAGCCTCAATTGCCTCATTGAAGGCATCCTCCTCCTTGTCTGCCATCCTCTCAAAGTCAATGTAGTGCATGGTTGTGATCTTGCTCTTGGTGGAGTGGAGGAGAACCGTCGATAGAAATTGGAGTGAAATGCTGCCCAAAACCTCTCATCAATCCCCTCTGGCCCGCTCATCTCGCATAGACATTGTAAGTTCTAGCATCCGCTACTTCTCTTTGCTTCTTAAAGTAGCTCACGACCGGGATAGGAGGATCATTGATGTGGGCTGTCATCTCAAACACACCCTCAACCTCGCCGCATGTAGCCAAGTTATCAAACACTAAGGGGTGATCTGAGTGCCTTGTTCACCGCGGGTACAATGGTGTACCCATACTTGCTTCTTTGTTGCTCCTCGGTGAGCTCACCGCTCCATCGCCATCGCCACCGCCACCTACGCTTCGTGTACTTTCTCCCTCCCTCTCTCTTCTCCACAACTTTGACCCTCATCTTTCTCTTGCCCCAGGGATCACCTCCAAGGTCCATCTATGCAAGATTTAGAGTTTGATCAAAAACTGCCAAGAATAGGAAGTGGAATGATCAAATCTATGCAAGAGAAGGGTTAGAAAAATAAATTTTGATGATTTTGAGCAAGCTATCCGGGTCGAGGCACGGGGTGCGCGGCACCGCCGCGTAGGAGGCACGGCATCTGCTTGGCTAAGCACGGCACTGCCGTGTCATGCTTTCAAGGCTGCACTTGCCGCTCCCCTTGCTCAAATGTCATCTAAATTTATTTTAATAATCTTTCTAATGCATCTACTTAGCAATGATCACTTGACTATCACAATTTCGGATACAAATTCGAGAGCAGTGCAAAAATTCCATGGATTCAAAAAGATTAGTAGGAATCTAAGTGAAATTTCCCCAAAGTTTGAGTCAATCAATTTCACGAGATCAATGAGTCAAGCAATTTGAGGGATATTTGCTGTTTGAAGCAGACTAAGAACAGATTATGTTCTATTTGGGGCGTGCATTGCCGCCCCTCCCCCCTAAATTACCTAAACCATGGAAGAGTGAAATTGGTGGACTCCAATCATCAAAGCTACTTCCCTAGGGTTCATACAACACTTAGAAACCGAAATCCATGAAAAATTGTTGCACATTATGTAGATCGGGCAAGAACTTTGAGGCTAGGGTTAGGTTACCTCGTTGATTGGAGAGGAAAGAAGAGAAGCTGCTTTCGGAGGAGAGGGAGCAGGGGGGCCGGCCGGGGGACCGAGGAAGATGGCCGGTGGCGGCGGCGCTGGCGGCAATGCCGGGCGGCGGCAGTCTGGGCGGCAGCCGCGCACGGCGGCCAGGAGGACGACGACGCCGGCCTCGCGCGCGAGAGAGAAAGAGAGGAGCGCGTGCGGGCGTCGGGTCCGGGAGGAGATAGAAAACCGATTGGGCCAGGGGTAGAAAAGGAAAGAAGAAAATTTGGCCCAAAAACGTTCGGACGAACAGGTCCGAAACCCTAGGCGCGGCACCGCCAGCCTGAAGGACGCGCACCGCCGCGTGCCACACGGCACCGCCCGCGAGGCACGCGCGCACCGCCGCTCCCGCCTCTCCCCGCATATATATTGCCACTTTTAACCTATTTCTCCTCAGACTTGATCACAAAGACACCAAAAATTCATTGCCGGAGACGTAACAACAATACGTAACTATGGCATTGAATTTCGGATTAGAATTTGAAATCCTTTTAAAACATAATATAAAAGTTTTCACAAACTCTTCCTATGTCGAACTAGTGTCTCAAACAGTTGCATGTGTGCTTGGAATTCAAACCAAGTTACGAGAATCGAGAATGTTTAGCTCACTACGCAAAGCACAAAACCTTGACTCATCGAGAGGCTTGGTGAAGATATCGGCTAGTTGCTTTTCGGTGCTCACATGGCGGGTGCGATATCTCCTTTGAGTTCGTGGTCTCTCAAGAAGTGATGACGGATGTCTATGTGTTTTGTTCTAGAGTGTGCTACCGGTTATTTGCGAGTTTGATGGCACTCTCGTTGTCACAAAGAAGAGGTATCTTTGTGAAATGACATCCGTAATCTTTTAAGGTTTGCTTCATCCAAAGTAGTTGAGCACAAAGATGCACCGGCCGCAACATACTCGGCCTCGCGGTGGAAAGGGCTACACAATTTTGCTTCTTAGAGCGGTGAACAGGGGGAATTCCACGTTTCTTCAGAAGCACCCTAAACCCTAACTTGTTGAAATTCGCCAAATTCTCCCAAAATTTGAACTGAACTTGAAAAACTCCAAAAGTGACTTAGCCTAATTTTTCAAGATCTACAATTTTCACAATTGGAAGATTTTCAAATTCGACCTCTAAATATGACTTTTTGAAATGGGGTCAAAAAGGGACAATTTTGAATTCAAAATTACTTCAAAATTTATTCAAAAACTTCAAAAACTTTGTACACCTCTTTTGTACATCAAAACAAGATCTACAACTTGGCTTTTGAAAATTTTTGCAAATTTTGCTTAGATTTTGAATTATAGAAAAGGGGGTAAAAGAGAGAATGGAAATTAGGGTTTTCGGGTTCAATTCAAACTTGGATTTGATTCAAATTTCAGATTCCCAACCTATACTATCAAACCATCATCCAACAACACAACCAACTATAACTAAACTTATTTTTGGTCTAACCCATGGCTTAACGGGTAAGTAACACCAGGGGTGTTACAAGGCGCGCCAGTTCGACGGCCGGCCGAGGGCCGGAGCTCACCGGCCGTTCTGTGGGGTGGTGCGGCCGGACTTCACCCCGGCCTCGGCAAGGCGTGGCTCCACGAGTTCCAGCGGCGTCGTCGAGGGCAAGGGCATGATCGTCACCGGTGCTCCCCGAGAACGGGTCTGGCGCACCGTGCGGTGGCGTGCCGTGTCGCACCGCGGTGGAACTTCGACCATGGAAGGGGTGAGGAACGGCGTGCGTTCGCGTCCGGGCCCTACTTCGTGACCCGGTACCTTAACCGAGCTACATTGTCAACGTGTGGAGGGCCGGCTGGCGGTGACGGCCGACGCCCGAAGGAATCGTAAGCGGGGAGGAGGTGAGGAGCAAGGTGGAGCAAGTCGTCGGGCGGCCGACATCAAGAACAGGTGCGGTGTTCAAGGGGACGCAGCCCGGTCGGTGCATCGCCGAAGGGGATCCTCGGGCGACAACTTCAAAAAGCTCGTGGACCCGCTCAAGGAATGATGGACTACCGGAACTATTATGTGAACCTGTGTTGTTAGGAAATCTACTTGTTGGTCCGTACTTGTGGGAGCACAATGTCTTCTTCTTCTTCTTCTTCTTCTTCATTTTGTTTTTTTCAATCAAGCTTGCTTGGCTCTCGAGGAGGACAGTGTCTCTTGGTTGGTATGCAAGTGAGTATATGACATGATGTCTTGGCGTTGTAAATGTTGGTGCGTGGTAAGTTTAGTTCGATTATAGTTGGGTGTCCCAATTTATTCAATTAGAATATAGTAAGTCCTAGACTAAATACCAGGTGCAACAAATGTGTACTACTCCATGTTGGAAAAGGAAGACGTTTTTTGGAAAAGGCTTGGGTCAAACATTGGGAACATAATCATTAATAAATTTTAAGTCGTTGAGTTTAGAAATGTGAAAATCATATCAATAGATTTGTCTTGAAAAATACTTTCATAAAAGTATACATATATAATTTTTTAATAAATATTTTTATAGAAAAGAGTAGTCAAAGTTGCGCTTTGGAGACCGCGTCGCTGTCCTAAACGTCTTCGTTTTCAACTATGGAGGGAGTAATCCAAGTATGGAGAATTGACCATAGTCCGGAGGAGTGACACATTGAGTGGAGTCGCGAGCAAATGAGCTTTGGTTTTGCCACTTGGGGCATGTTAATGGTGTCCGGTTAATGGTGCAACAATTGTGCATGTTACCGTGGGACAAATAAGGGCATGCTTTTTTTTGGTATGTTTGGCACATCTCATAACAACTCTATAAAGTTGTTGTGAGCTTTGTTTTTTTTTACCAAACACCTTTTAAGAGCAGTTTCGTGAAGTTGCTCTTCTCCCCCTCTTATAGAGGAATGGAATGGGGAGAACTGAAAAAAAAGTAGCTTATCCTGAATCTCTTCTTCATTTCTCTCATATCGATGTATGAAGCTGTTGGTGAACATAGTTTGTCAAAAAAAAAAAAAAAAAAAAATACTTCAACTTCATCTAGAGAGCTGTCCAGAAAATTTTTGTCTTTCCAAATATAGTTTAATTAGTGAAGCTGAACTATGACGAAACAAGGACATAAGACTTCCCTGCCAAATAGTTGCCCATGAATTTGTTTTCCAAACGCCGTGTCTTTGGGGGGCTTCCCCGCCACCCCTGATGTTAGTTCTGCCCCTGGTTAATAAGCCTCACAACCATCAGTTCTTATAACACAAGCATCAGTTCTTATAAATAAAATGGTTGTTCCATACACAACCATCAGTTTTTACATCCATAAAGCACCATCGGTTCCATACATAGGCGCACAAATACTTGTCCCTATATTACCAGTGCACACATTTCATGTCCATGCACATAATAGCCATCCAGACTACTGACAAGTTCATTTGTCCCAAAGAGTTACATCCCAGAAAGCACAAAAGTACTTCAAAAGTGCAATAAGCATGACTTAGTTCCTATCCTTTGTTGGTGTGGCCTTCTTCACTTTGATTGTAGGCATCTTCCTCCTTGGGATCATCATCTTCTTAGGTTCTCACATTCTTTTTAACTTCATGTGATATTAGTTGTAGTGGTTGTGCTTCTTCCACTTCCAAATTCTCGCATCTTTTGAAAATACATTACCGATAGTGCCTCTAGTGGTTATAAATTGTTCAACTAAAAGGTAGCAACAAACCTCTTGCTGGCTGGTGGTCCTGCCACATCTAGCTGCTCTTGTTGTGCTTGCAATGCTTCTGCCTTCTTTCTTGCTATAGACCTGTGAAAGGTCCTAAATGGCTAGAGGGGGGGTTGAATAGCCTAAAAAAATTCTTCAACAACAACTCAAGCAAAGAGGTTAGACAACTAAGTGGTGTAGCAAATTATGCGAAGCTTCTAACTAACTATGCAAGGCACCTACACAAGTAGTTCTAGGCAAAGTATGGTCTCTAGGGAGCACACAAGCTAAGTCACTAGAATTACCCCTATGTGAGACACTACACAACTAGAGAGAAAAACTAGAACTACACCGGCTACTCAAGATAATTGACAATGTAAGTACAAGAGTAGAGGGAGATCTTTTATACCAACGGTTGTAGAGTAGAGGAGTGAACCAATCAATCACAATATCAATCACAAGATGAATATCAAGAAATCCAAGAGATTGACACAATGATTTATCTCGAGGTTCGCTTGCTTGCCTTCCAAACTACTCCTCATTGTAGCGATACACCCACTTGGAGGTTCACGCTCTAATCAGCATTACAACATCATCTGACTTAGCATGTTTAGGACTGCTGCAAGCATCATTTGTGGTTCCAATGTTTTCCTCCTGTGCTGTCACACCAGATGTGGCATGAAAACTATGCTCAATTGGCTTAGTTGTCTTTCCTGTATCCTGTTGGGGGAATGATATATGTTTGTAACATCCCCTTTTTGTGTTTTGGGCCTAATTGTAAATATTAGAGGTCCAATATGTAGAGTTTAGGCCCTCTTGTTAGCCCACAATGGTATTTTTGTAAATACTACTATTCTTTAAGGGCAATAAAGGAGACAACCCCTCCTACCTTCCCTATAAAAGGGGAAGAGGGGGAAGGAGAGAAGGGTCTGGACACTTATATTTCCTGATTTGCGCTCTCCTTGAACGCGTTCGACGTTCGGTCATGTTGTTCGGTCTTGCTCGGTTCTTCACTTCGTTCGCTAATTCGACGACCGGGGTACCAAGGTTCTAGCCCGAAACAACATATCACATGCCTTCTATTTGCATGAATCATTGTCTCTGTCAACCACCTCACAGCAGACATAAGCCTCCTTCTCATCCCATCTTGCCTCTATCATGTTCGTGAAGTGTTCATCAGAGGTAAGCTTCCATTCAGTCCCACTCTCTTTGTTAATACCCCAAACAAGTAGTTGTTGCCCCCTACCTCAAATGATTTTTGTAGTCATTGCATCCACAAAATCAGACAGAGAGCAACTGCTAGTAAGACCAAATCGGACATCATGCTCCTGGGCAGCGATTTCCACAGAGCCATCATAATCAGTGTTGGCTGTGTACTTATCAACACTAACGCGGACTCTAAATGCATTGCCAGGATCAGTCCTGACATAATCATAAACACATGAACAAACATGGAGAATTAGAGAGCATACAATTCCAAACAGACCCAATAGATGAACATAAGGTAATACTATCCAAACCTACCAAGGACGGCAGTCAATCCACTTCATCGTAATGCATGCGAATCAACCACACGAACTACGACACGAACTACAATTAAATCGACGAATCCAACAATCAGATTGAGAGAAATCAAAACCTTAGCACATTCAAGATTGTGTGAAATCCACTGTGTTGGGGTGGGTTAGGGTTCGGGAAGGAGTGCGGGCAGTACCTTTGAGGGGCGGAGGCGCCGCCGGCGCGCCCCCTCGTCCCTAGCGCCGGTGCGGCGCCGGGCGGTTCCAAGCGCCCGCCCGTCGCTCCCCTGCCGCTGAAGCGCCTCACGCCCACGTGCGTTTGTCCGCGCGTGACGAGGGGCTAGGCCGGTTGTATCCTCTCGCGTGTGGAAATAGAAGAGGGATAATTTTGTCTTTTCTGCGCGACGAGGACTTGGTCAAATGCTTGCTGCCACGCTTGTCGGGGACCCAAATATTGGACCCGTGACATTCTCATATAACGAAATCGTCGGCCCGTCGGGGCCCGATTAAAACTTCGGCCGCTATCATCCCGCTTAGAAGGGCGGCCCGGACGGTGGACCAGGCCAAAGAGCCACGGCGCCTACGTGAAGACGCGAGTCGGCCCTGACGGCGGCCACTGGAGTCACCGCGGCGAAAGAGCTCGCTACGCTCACGGAGGACAAGGTCGGGGACCTTTACAAGACGACGAACCATGGCGCCCCGTCATCATCGGCCAACCTAAGGCTCGGATTCAACCCCAAATCTCCGTCTCGCCCGAGGGTGGTTACCACCTCGGATGAGAGACCTCCGCCTCGCCCAGGGTGGCCTAGCTCACCACCCTCGGGCGCAAAACTCCGCCTCGCCCGAGGGAGACCCCAGCTCTCCATCCTCGAGCAAGGTGGCTCAACCCCACTCACCCGGGTCATAGACCCTCGGCCGTGGGAGGTTCCGTCTCAAGGAAGGGAGACAGTGCATTTAATGCGGTTACACGGCAGACGAGGCGCCATGGCCATCGATTACGCCCGGTCAAATCGACACCGCCGGATCACTTCCCAAATCCGGCCGATGGGACACAAGGCTGAACCGGTGGCGTATTACGCCGCCCGGCCGCGGGAAACCAGGGCGACACCTTGTTCATTCCCCAGCCCGGCATCGTCAAGACGCCACGACGGGCCGGACCCTCGGGCTTATGACACGCCACGCCGGCTTTCACGGGGCCGGCCCTCGCCATGCGGGATCGTGAGGGACGCCTCACGGATCCTCGGGGCCACACCGGGAAAGCGACACATCCGCCATCGGATTAGGACGCGTGTCTTCATCAAACAACGCCCCAAAGCCCGCCCGGCCCTCGGCCGTGCGCATGCAACGAGCATAGACTCGAAATTAGCCACCTAGGCATCCACATATGTAAACATTACTTCCCTCTTCCCTCTATAAAAGGGAGAGTAATGCCCCATTAGCGTGGGGATCCCGCACGGACGAAAGCATAACCACCACCACCACCACGATCGTGGGGCTTGAGACCAGCGTCTCTCCCTCACAACGCTTGTAACCCCTACTACAAGCTCACCTTTGAGCGCGGGTAACACGCAGCAGACACCACCCGCCGGACGTAGGGCCCCGTTGGCCCCGAACCCGGATAAACTCGCCGTGTCGTGTCCATCTTGCGCTACGCCATAGGAGGAGGGGGCACACGGCCTATAAATTCTTTATTGCCGGCACCCGAGGCACCCCCGGTTCTTGGAACGCCGGCGGTTGGCGCGCCCGGTAGGAAGCGGCGGTGCAATCCGTATCCCCGTCCGCCTCCATGGCGTTTCCACCTTCGTTTCCACCACGCTTTCGCGGACCACGAGCTCCCGCGCGAACACCGCTTCTTTGTTCTTCGGGGCGCGGAGTTCGTGGCGCCGCCACAACTACGAGATGATCCTTCGCCCGATATGATGGCTGAAAGGAGGCGGCGTCGCCGCAACGGCATGCCCATCACCACGGCCGCCGCGCGAGGCGAGCAAGGCGGACCCACCAGGCGCGCAAAGCGCACCCAAGCAACGGATTCCAAATCCGACAAACGCACCCCTCGTGCCGACTTCGTAGGGAGGGCTCCCGGGAACCCTAGACGTCGGGAAGATCCTTACCCGAAGACGCGCCGCGGCGGATTCCCGAAACCCCTAATCATCGGGAGAACGCGTCCGCACCGGTGATACCGAAGGAGTACCCGTAATTCCTGCCCGACGGGAGACTTCATCGGCCGCCGCCGCGAGGAGAGCACGGGCCGACCTCCCGCCGTCCACGGGAACGCTATCCCACGGACAATCACGCGGAAGAGCGCATCCGCCCGGCGGATGCCGCCGCGACCCCATCCCCCTCCTCGTCCCGGCACGATTGGGGCCAGTCGAAAACGGGCGGAATCGCACTACCGTCCGGAGAACAGGGGACTTCCTCCGCGCATCGCGCCCGAACCGACGACGGGGCGACATTATGACCCCACGGGAATGCTTCAATATAGAGATCCGGGAGCAAGATGGCCGCCTCACCGGCGTCTCAGGACGAAGATGAGGCGGACGTCTCGCCACGACGGGCGGGCGGCGCGGCGCCCGGCGGCCAGTGTCCGGCCGTAGCAGCGCCAGCGCTGCCGGCGGTAATGCGCGATCTGACCGGATCCGACCGCATCCGGCGAAATCGCCCGCGACCGGCTTGGCCGTAACTGCGCGGGAGCAAACCCGGCGGCGAGGCCCCAAGGGCGCCTCATGATCGCAACGGCGGGCGGATCGGCGGACGGCGACGGGTACCACCACTTCACGACATAGCGGCCCGTTCAGCGAGCCGGCCTCAAGCGTGGCGGCCGCCATCTTTGATGCCGAATGCCCGAACCCTCTGCCGCGGGAAGGCACATTCGTGAGGGCCTACGACATCTCCTCGACAGGGCGGCTGTAGCCTGGGCGGAGAGCTCCGCTTCCCGAGATCGGGCCGTGACATCACGACGACGAGAAGAGTGCGGCGAGTCGCGAGGGCTCCGTCGGACTGAAAGCGAGCCGAGGCCTCGGCAAGGCCGGTCCGGGAACGTCACGGATGACAACCGCGCAACCGCCCGATCTGGGTGCGCATAGAAGACCCCCGTCAAGACCGCAACCGAGGTGCCCCCGACCTCGGGGGCGAGATCGGCGACGGCGAAGCTCGCCACAAAGGAGGCTCACCTCGGGCGGCGGGCAAGAGCAAGGCGCCTGGCAGGGCGGCCGAGGGTACTCCCCCAGATCCACGGGCCACGGGCCTTCACAAGGGATATCAGGAGGGCGCCACTCCCCGCGCGCTTCAGGCCGCCCAACCACATCGAGAAGTACTCAGGAGAAACTCGTCCCGAGGTATGGCTGACCGACTATCGGCTAGCATGCCAGTTTGCAGGGGCACACGATGAAAGGGTAATCATCAGAAATTTGCCCCTGTACCTCTCCGACTCAGCCAGGGCCTGGCTGGAACATCTTCCACCAGACCTCATATCAAACTGGGCAGACTTGGAGAGAACCTTCCGAGGTAATTTCCAGGGCACGTACCAACGCCCAGGTAACTCATGGGACCTCCGAAACTGTCGTCAGAAACCCGACGAGTCCCTGCGTGACTACATCCGGCGCTTCTCTAAGCAACGGACCGAGCTCCCTAATGTGACGGATTCTGACGTCATAGGGGCCTTCTTGGCCGGCACCTCTTGCCGTGATCTCGTGAAGAAGCTGGGGCGCCGGACTCCAACCGAGGCAAACGAGCTGATGGACATCGCCACTAAGTTTGCTAGCGGAGAGGAGGCCGTCGGAGCTCTGTTCAATCAGGGCCCGGGCAAGGGAAAGCGCAAGGAGGAGGAACCCGAGGGCTCCCAGCCTCGGGAGAACAAGAAGAAGAAGAAAAAGGACAAGAGCCGCAAGGGCAAGGGCCAGGCCCTCAACGCAGACGACGAAAACATGGTGGCTGCGGTCGACCGCAAAGGGGCCAAGGCTCCGCCACAAGAAACCTTCGACAGTATGCTCAAGAAGCCGTGCCAGAACCACAGTTACCCGGTCAAGCATACCCTCGGGGAATGCAAAACGGTGCGCAAACACTTCGCCAAACTCAGGGCCATTCCCGAGGAGGAGGAGGAAGAAGCGCCCGAGGGCAATCCCGGGGGTGACCAGGGTTTCCCGAAGGTGAACAACTGCTTCATGATCTTCGGCGGCAACACCAGCAACATGTCGGTACGGCAACGCAAGAAGGAGCGACGGGAGGTGTACGCGACCGAGCCGGCAATCCCGAAGCTGCGCAAGTGGTCGGACCAAGCCATCACCTTCGACCAGTCGGATCACCCTCGGCACATCCCAAACCCGGGGGCTTATCCATTGGTGGTGGATCCCATCATTGCCAATACCCGGCTCACCAAGGTCCTCATGGACGGAGGAAGCAGCCTCAACCTCATCTACGAGGAAACGCTTGACCTCCTCGGGGTGGACAAGTCCAAGATCCGCCCAGGAGGGCCGGCATTCAACGGCGTCGTCCCCGGCAAGCAACTGAAGCCCCTCGGGCAGATCGACCTACCGGTCTGCTTCGGGGACCCCTCGAACTTCAGGCAAGAGACTCTCACCTTTGAGATCCTTGGAGTCCGGGGTACATACCACGCACTCCTCGGGCGGCCTTGCTATGCCAAATTCATGGCTGTCCCGAACTATACCTACCTCAAGCTCAAGATGCCGGGGGGCGAAGGGTGTCATCACGACGGTATTCGCACCTCACGCATATGAGTGCGACGTGGAGAGCGTGGAGTACGCCGAGGCACTCGCCATTGCCGAGGCACTCATTGCCGACGCGAAGAGAAGCTTTGACGAGATCGCAATCGAGCACGAGGCCAAGCGCCGCGCTGGGAGCTTCGAGCCCTCCTCGGGCACCAAGAAGATCCCACTCGATCCCAAGCAACCGAAGGAGAAGCTACTGACTATCAGCTCGGAGCTGGATCCGAAATAGGAAGCAGTGCTCGTCGACTTCCTCCGTGCGAACGCCAAAACGTTTGCATGGGGACCCTCGGACATGCCAGGCATACCGAGGGATGTCGCCGAGCACTCCCTAGACATCCGACCGGGCTCAAAGCCAGTCATGCAGCGCTTGCGCCGTTTTGATGACGCCAAGCGGAAGATCATCGGCGAGGAGATCCACAAGCTACAGGAGGCCGGATTTATAAAAGAAGTATTCCACCCCGAGTGGTTAGCTAATCCTGTATTATTAGAGAAAAGAATGGGAAATGGCGGATGTGTGTGGACTACACTAGTCTCAACAAAGCATGTCCGAAAGTTCCCTTTCCTTTACCTCGAATCGACCAGATTGTCGACTCCACCGCTGGGTGCGAGACTTTGTCCTTTCTCGATGCATACTCCGGCTACCATCAGATCAAAATGAAAGAGTCCGACCAACTCGCGACTTCGTTCATAACACCCTTCGGGATGTATTGCTACCTCACAATGCCTTTCGGGCTGAGGAACGCTGGGGCAACATACCACAGCATGCAAATCATCTTCGAGAACTCATCGGGAGGATTGTGGAAGCCTATGTCGACGACATAGTGGTAAAATCCAAGAAAACGTCGGACCTCGTGAGAGACCTCGGGAAACCTTCGAGTGCCTAAACAAGAAGGAGTCAAACTCAACCCCGAAAAATGCGTATTTGGGGTCCCCCGAGGGATGCTTCTGGGTTTCATCGTCTCTCAACGAGGCATCGAAGCAAACCCAACCAAGGTTGACGCGATCACGAAGATGGGGCCAATCCGAGACCTCAAAGGAGTTCAGAAGGTCATGGGCTGCCCGGCTTCACTAAGCGGTGTTCATCTCCCCGCCTCGGGGAAAGGGGCCTTCCCCATCGGCTCCTTCGCAAGACCGAGCACTTTGCACGACCCCCGAGGCTGAAGAAGCCCTCGGCAACCTCAAGAAGCTCCCCGACTAGTCCACCAACTCGGTGCCACCAAACCCGGGAGAGACCTTGCTCCTCTACGCCACGCCACTACCCGTAGTCGGCGCGGTGGTCGTAGTAGAGCCGGAAGAGGGGCACACGTTGCCGCTCAACGCCCCGTTTACTTCATCGCTGAAGTACTTTCCGACACCAAGACTCGATACTCGCAGATGCAAAAACTGCGTATGCTATCGTCTCGACGCGAAGAAAACTTCGCCACTACTTCCTCACGCACCCGTTGCCGTGGTATCCTCATTCCCCCTGGGAGATCATCCAGAACCGAAAGCCACGGGGAAGAGTGGCGAAGTGGGCGGTGGAGCTCATGGGCGAGACGATATCGTTCTGCCTCGCAAGGCAATAAAGTCTCAAGTCTTGGCCGATTTTGTGGCTGAATGGATCGATACACAATTACCCCCGGCGCCCATCCAAGCCGAGTGTTGGACCATGTACTTCGATGGGTCCATGATGAAGACAAAAGGGTGCCGGTTTGCTTTTCATCTCACCCCTTGGGGTTCACACAAGGTATGCCATCCGGTTGCATTTCCCCGCCTCCAACAACGTCGCAGAATACGAGGCGCCGATCAATGGTCTTAGGATCGCGGTTAGCCTCGATCCGACTTGGAAACCGGGGGATTCTCAACAGGTTATTGACCAAGTCATGAAGGCCTCAGCCGCCACGACCCCAAGATGGAAGCATACCACCGAGAAGTGCGCAAACTGGAGGAAAGGTTCCACGGGCTTGAGCACAAGCACACTCCAAGCGTTACAATGAAGCCGCGGACGAACCGCCAAGGTCGCGGGCGACCCGAGGTACCGCTCCCGAACGCTCTCACCCAAGATCTTAATGAGCCCCTCGGTCAGGTACACCGCCTTGGAAATACCCTCGGGGGCCCGGAGACGACCCAGCAACAAGCCGTGCCCAAAGCTATGGCGGTCGACCAAGTCCCCGACCGAGAGAGCCTCTATGGGAATACCTATCCCAAGGAGAATTACCCGAGGATAAGACCGAGGCTCGCCGACCGGCCCGAAGGGCAAAATCCTTCGCGCTTTTATTGGAGACAAAAAAGAACTCTACAAGAAAGGAGCCTCGGGAGTATACATGCGATGCATACCCTCGGCGGAAGGCGTAGATTTGCTCAAGACACCCACAAAGGGGAGTGTGGCCATCATGCCGCACCGAGGACTCTTGTCGGTAAAGTCTTCGCACAAGGCTTCTACCGCCCCTACGGGCGGGACGCGAATGAAGTTGTGCGATCTGCAAGGGATGTCAATTTTACGCACGCAAGACACATCTTCCAAAGACAAGCCCCGCAGACCATACCTCCGACATGGCCATTTGCGATGGGGGTTGACATGATCGGCCCCCGAAAAGGGCACCGGAGGACACACTCACGCCCTAGTCGCCATCGACAAGTTCTCCAAATGGATCGGCCCGAGCCGTGGTGAACCCTCGCATTGCAGGAAACGGTGAAGTTCTTTACGGACATCATTTCCCGCTTTGGAGTCCCGAACTCCATCATCACGTATAACGGAACCAACTTCGTGGGGAAGAAATTCCTCGACTTTTGTGACGACTACGCATCCGGGTCGACACCTCGGCCATAGCCCACCCAAAGACCAACGGTCAAGTGGAGCGTGCCAATGGTATGATCTTGCAAGGCCTCAAACCAAGGATCTTCAATCACCTGAACCCAAGATGGGAAGAGGTGGTACCAAGAGCTACCGTCCGGTTCTATGGAGCCTTCGAACAACAAAAAGCCGAGCCACGGGTTTCACCACATTCTTTCTAGTCTATGGAGCCGAGGCGATCTTGCCTACGCATATTGAATATGGGTCCCCAATGCCGCGAGCCTACACCGAAAGCGTGGCAACCAGCAGAAGGCAAGATTCCATCGACCAAGTCGATGAGGCCCGAGATGTCGCGACTTCTGAATTCGGCGAGATACCAACAAGCTCTTCGAAGTATCACGCCAAGCGACCGAAGCCTCGGGAGTTCCAAGTCAATGACCCCGCACTCAGCCGAAGCAAGATAACAAAGGGCGCCACAAACTCACGCCACATTGGGAAGGGCCGTATTTCATCGCCGAAATACTAAGGCCCTGAACCTACAAGTCAAGAACGAAAGGGTGAAGTCTACTCCAACGCCTGGAACATAGAACAGCCGCGCCGCTTCTACCCTTAACCTCGCACTGTAAGATTAAACACTTACGTTTTTCGCCAATAAAAGATCTACATCTTTTATGAAGAGAAACTTCTTGTGTATACCTTAAGGGAGTCTTAGTCTCGCCCAAAGACAACACTAAAACTCCCTCGGGGCTACACGGGACCCCCCTCTGGGACCCTCCGCTTTTTTTCGAAACTTTTTCTTCAAAGAAAAAGTTCTCCCTGCGCACACCTCGATCGATCGTTTAAGTTGCGAAGGTCGCACACGCACGCATCCTAAGTGAGGTAGCCGAGCCAAGCCGGATCGTCCCCTAGTGACACCCGACGGACCGCCCCCCCATCCATGCTCACTATCTCGCGAGCGGAGAAAGCAAGCGACCCGCCACACAATAAACGAGAAATTCGAGAGACGCAACACAATCATAAATGCACCTGCCCAAGACACAAGGCCTCGGGCAGCACCCGCAAGTTTATGTACATATTCCTTACCCATTTAACTTTTCATACAAGGGGAGATCGGGGCGCCGCAAGCCTCGTCCACCGCACTTCACGATCGGCCACCGAGGCAACATCTGCCCGGAGGCAACATCCTCGGCAGCATCATCCCCTGAGCGCACGCCCGCCCCGTCGGCCAAGATCCTCTGAGACGGCATCCCGCATCTCTCGTGTCCGCCTCATAGCTTGATTCTATGGGGAATACGGAGGGCATACCTCGCCTTCAAAGCGGGGAGGCCAACTCAAGCCGCAAAGATCGCCCACGGGTTATACAACTCCCGGGTCTTGGCGGCATCGGCGGCATCCTTCTCGGCGGGGGTCGGCCACGCCCTCGCCATCCCGAGCCGAGGAAGAAGCCCCCCGGCGACGCTGCTCGAACCATGGGTTGCATCGGGAAGTGCGAAAGCGAACACCGCCATGCACGTCCGCGACGCCCGGACCGGAAGGCATTCCGAGCTCGCACCTAAGGAAGCCACCCACGGCGCCAAAGCGGGTGCGAGCCGAGGTCCAACCTCTAGGTTGTCCGCCCCAAAGCGATGGATGAAGTCGACAGGGGCCTCCTCCAGCCCCCGGTATGACTTCGCTTTGTTCTAGCCCTTGAGCGAGCGTAGCCGAGGTCTCCACGGCCTCGGTCCGGATCTTCTCCGCCTCGGCGACAGGCACCAAAGCAACGTCGAAAACAAAGGGATCAAAGACAAAAGACCTACCGGCGGAAAGAACGTACCTTGGCACTTCACCCGCCCCGGCATCACACCGTGCTCATCCGCGAGCGACTTATGGAGCTGCTCCTTCTCCTTTCTCGAGGGTCTCCCCATCGGACACCAACTCCCCGATACGAGTGTTCGTGGCGTCGCACATCTCCGCCTCGCTTCCTCGCCTCTTCCCCGGATCCGTCCCCGCCGCCATTGGCCTCCTCCGTGGCCCGGAGGGACTGCTTCCGGCATCCTCAAAGTCCTGGCTCATCCGAGCCATTTCGGCCGCCACCTTGGCGGCCTCGACCCTATTTTGACGAGCTCGGCCTCCGAGCACATCGCCGAGACTCCCTCTCCTCGGCAAGAGTAGTAAGCGGGACGCCTCGCTTTGGGCCTCGATCAATTTCACCGCGCTCGCCCGAGGGCGGTCCGGGCCAGACATTCTGGCGAAGGAGCTCGGACTTCTCCTGGGCGACCGAGATTCTCGCGGCAAAGACACCACCAATTATGGCACATACATAAAGAAAATGCAGCTGAAAATGGCAGCCAAGACACTCACCACATCAGCCTCGGCGAGATGACCGCTTATGGTGTCACCCATCTTCGCAAGGCCGCCGGCGACCTAACGGCGGATCTGCTCATGAGTCCTCCACGCCAGACCTCGGGACGGCCATCGATCACCACGGGCGCGGGACCCCCGCACATCACCCAAGGTCAAGGGGGACCACCCCAACGAAGTCGGCTCGGGAGGAAGCATTTCATCCACCGGCTCCCCGCAGCCTCGAAACCTGCACCGAAAAAGTCCGTAGAGGTCCTTCGCTAGCGACCACGTGCACGGACCTCACCAACGCCAAGACGACGCTTTGCCGGCGGGTGCGCCCAACCCGGCGCGTGGAGCAACGGGAAGTCGGATTGTACACCTCATGAGCCCCCGGATCGGTGGGAGCCGACACAAGTGAAGACCTCCGTGTCTCCCGCCGCCTCGAAGAGCTCCTCCCGAGAGAACTCTCGGACGAAGGGGCTTGGCTCCTCGGGGGAGGGCAGCTGCGTCGTGGGACCCCTCAAACGGGCGCTTAATCGGCCCCGGCTGGTGGCCAAGGTCAAGCAGCCCGGCCGAGCCTCCGAGTCGATCACCATAGGTCGGGTGGACGACCCACCATCACCACCGTGGGCTTGAACCACCTCGAGAAATCTCGGCAGTCCGGCTCGGGCCCGACCCCTCCCGAGGCTAGGGGCTAACACCACGGGGAGCCTAACGCCCGAGGGGACAACGCCTTGGTGAGACAACCCCGGCTCGGGGTCCCGCCGAGGCTTGGCGCGACTAGCCTTCAAGGCCTTCTTGGGATGCAAGGACAGAGTGGGGCCCCCGCTTCCTGTCAAGAACGGCCAAAAGAAGCCAAAAATACCGTAAAGGAGGCTAATGCGAAAAACACGGCGGGACTCACGAGGCCCGAGGGATCGCCTCGGTGTGGCCGAGGCACGGAAGATCGCGACTGGCATCGCACTTGACCCACACGGGCCGCCTCCCCACGGTTTCGCACGCTGAGCCGGGGCAGGAAAAGGCGTCACCGCCCTTCACCTGAAGCGCCCGCGACGCCCCAGAGTCGCTGGGCCCTTCACGCCGAGCCTCACCTTGCAATCAAGGCGCCCACATCGGGAAACCCCCGAGCCGCCACCAGTCCCGGGCCTCGGGCCGGAGGAAGCCTCGGGCGCACGAGTCCCGGCGGCCTCGACGCGCCTCGAGGCCGGGCACGTAGCGAAAACCCGAAGTGGGTCGGCAACCCCAAGGCTCGGCCTATACGAGCCGCCACATCGCGCCATCCGACGAGTTCACGACGAACTCGTCCTCCTCATCCCCGTCCCTCCTCGGTGGTCGAGGTATCGAGCGATGGCCCCGCCTCGTTGCTCGGCCCGGCGGTTGGCGCGGGCCACGTTCTTCTTCTTGTTCTCCTCCTCGCCCGGCGCCCGCCCCCTGCGGCTCGTTCCAAACACAGTTTGCCGCCCGCCGCGTATCCCAGATCGAACACAAAGGAGGAGAGTCGGATAGTTCAAACGACCACCGCAAGAAGATGGAATAAGAACCGCGGTGGTAGCCACGCCGGCAACAACAAGACAATGCAAGAACGCTGAAGCCAAAAAAGCGCTTACCAAGGAGATGTACCCACGGGCGGGCGCATAGGGATCTCGAATCGATGGGGTATTGGACCCCAATGCCTCCCTCACCCTCTTGGCCAAAGCCATCGGTGGAAAGCATAAGGGATGACATCCGAGACTCCTCAAGACCAGCCGGCCAGGAGGTCATCCGACTCATGAGCAAAGGGCGAGCCATCAATGGCAACACCCGACGCCGATGAAAAAGCAGCTACCACGGCCGCCGCTCACACCCCCATCTCGGAGCCGCAGGATCGCCCGCCTCGTGCCCTCTAACCGATGATCCACCGAGGGGGGACCCCGCCCCACTTATTCTGACGCCGCTTTAAGGACACGCCCGGTGTGGGGGGAAGCGCGTTCCCATCATTGCGGAGGTAGAACCACCGATCCCGCCACCCCTTATTAGAAGAGGTAAGCTTGGAAAGGATGTACCTATCGCCCGGTTCGGCCTTGTCTGCGCTTCCGTCGGACTTGCGTACAAGAACCACCAACGCAGCGCAACGCCCGCGTGCCCCTCTCTTCACCACCGAGGCGGTGGTGAGATCTGCCTTCAAGAACCACAACCAAAGGTCCCAATGCGGCTCGATCCCCGTGAATCCCTCACGAGGGTAACAAAGATAGCCGCCGAGATCGAGTTCGGGGGCGTATGGTGGAGCTCGACGTCATAATGATGAAGAATCGCCGAATAAACCGCCTGCCGCATCCCAAACCCCCGCCGGTGAAGATCCATCGACTCACCACATAGCCATCGGGAGGGTTAGGCTCCTCCTCGGTCCAATGCGGCGCAATCCACTCCGCCGCTCGGCATTGGTACGAGGGCGAAGAAGCCCTTCCTCGACAAGGCGCTGAAGTTTTTCCTCCGTCGCCGTCGTTCTCCCCACGGTTCGGCATCGAGCACCTCCCTCGTGTTGTCGCCGCCACCGATTGCGCCATGGACGAACGGGAGGACGAGGAACAAAGAACCACCGGCAACACCGCTCACACGAGCACAAGGCAAGTGGATTTCTCCCTTAACCTCTCCTCCCCTCTTTCTTTCTTTCTCCCTAATTGCCGCAAAGAAGAAGGCAAGAAGGCGATGGCAAGAACAAAGGAGCAACTATCCGCCGCCGCCCGGTGACCCCCCCATATTTATAGGGAAGGGAAGGCAAACCGCCGCCCGGGCGACGAACCGACTCCGGCATGAACGCCCATGATGAAACAGAACCGCCATCCAACGGCTCAACCGCGCGGTAGATCCGTCAAGAGCATTAATGCACCTTGACGGTGCTCTCGACATCGCACGACAAGAAGCCCGAGCCACGCCCCATCGGATTGAACCGCACGCCACCTCGGGCGCGAGGAGACACCTCGCCTCCCGCCGGGGGTAAAACCGTCCCGCCGCTCATATCCGCCAGCGCCCGACCCTAAGGGGCAAAAAAAGTCGGTCCGATGACGGTTCTCACCTCCGCGGGAACCAAACGAGCCTCGGGCCTGGCACACGCCAACGTGCACCCTACGATCCGTAGGTTGCCGTGGGCCCACATGGGTTTCTACAGTCGCCTCGGGATAACCCGAACCAGGGACAGGGATGGAAATGCACAACCGGCTATACCAGGGCCCTCCGGGCCCGGATTTCCGAACGTGTTTAAGACCCGCGGGTCTTTGCTTATAGAGATGTCCCATCCGTGGGAGGCCTACTGAGGCCCTCGGTTGACCCGTCAAACCCCGGATCTGCTTAAGCGGTCCGAGGGTTCTCATGGGGTGAATCCTAGATCACATAGCCGACCCTTACTCCGGGCGGGGCACGGGCACCCCACTTAAACCGACCCGTTACAACGCTCAAATGGAGCGCACCATGGTCGGCTTTCAGGGCACCGAGGTGTGTCTCCCTCCTCCCTCCCTTTCGGGAGGGCGACGAGAGGAGCGTATAATCAAAGTCGAGGAAGCCTAGGTCGACCTTGCGCACATAAGCGGCCTCGGGCTGCCCACGTAAAAACAAAACAGACTCCGCACAAACAAGCGCAATTTAAGAGCCGTTTCGCCTTGCCGGCGTGCGAGGTATAAAAGACCTCGAAGGAATCCGCCATTCCATTCGAGGCCTCGGGGGGTTACACCCAACGGGTGCGCTCGCCAAGCACCCATTGTAGACGAACCACCCCGAGAAAAACAAGGCGACGGAACGCACACAACCCCCGCTGCGAGTCCACACTCGCTCGGGGGCTCGGGGCTACCGTCGGGGACCCAAATATTGGACCCCGTGACATTCTCATATAACGAAATCGTCACTGCCTCGGGGCCCGGAAAAACTCAGCCTGCTATCATCCCGCTTAGAAGGACGGCCCAGCCAGACGGTGGACCAGGCCAAAGAGCCACGACGCCTACGTGAAGACGGAGTCGCCCACGACGCGCCCACCGGAGTCACCGCGGCGAAAGAGCTCGCTACGCTCACGAAGGACAAGGTCGTGGACCTTTACAAGACGACGAACCATGGCGCCCCACGCCATCATCGGCCAACCTAAGGCTCGGATTCAACCCCAAATCTCCGTCTCGCCCGAGGGTGGTTTAGCTCACCGCCCGGATGAGAGACTCCGCCGCCCGAGGGTGGCCTAGCTCACCACCCTCCGGCGCAAAAACTCCGCCTCGCCCGAGGGAGACCCAGCTCTCCATCCTCGAGCGAGGTGGCTCAACCTACTCATCCGGGGTCATAGACCCTCGGGCGTGGGAGGTTCCGTCTCAAGGAAGGGAGACAACAGCATTTAATGCGGTTACACGACAGACGAGGCGCCCCAGGCCATCGACACGCCCGACCAAATCGACCCGCGGATCACTTCCCAAATCCGACCGATGGGACACAAGGCTGAACCGGTGGCGTATTACGCCGCCCGGCCGACGGAAACCAGGACGACACTTGTTCATTCCCCAAGAAGATCGTCAAGACGCCACGACGGGCCGACCCTCCGGGCTTATGACACGCCACGGCCAGCTTTCTTGGGACCGCCCTCGCCATGCGGACCGTGAGGGACGCCTCACGCATCCTCGGGGCCACACCGGAAACGGCACGTCCGCCATCGGATTAGGATGCGTGTCTTCATCAAACAACGCCCAAGCCAGCGCCCCTACCGTGTGCATGCAACGAGCATAGCCTCGAATTAGCCACCTAGGCATCCACATATGTAAACATTACTTCCCTCTTCCCTCTATAAAAGGGGGAGTAATGCCCCATTAGCGTGGGATCCCGCACCGGACGTAAGCATAACCACCACCACCACCACGATCGTGGGGCTTGAGACCAGCGTCTCTCCCTCACACCGCTTGTAACCCCTACTACAAGCTCACCTTTGAGCGTGAGGTAACACGAGCGGGACACCACCCGGCGGACGTAGGGCCCCGCTGGTCCGAACCGGATAAACTCGTCGTGTCTCAGGCGGTCCATCTTGCGCTACGCCATAGGAGGAGGGGGCACACGGCCTATAAATTCTTTTATTGCTCGCACCGAGGCACCCCCGTTCTCGAACGCCGACAACGCTGAGCGGCCGACATGGCTCATCACATGAGCAAAAGTGGCAAATATGTAGGAGAGTTACTGTGTTGTGGGGCAATTCTGTTATGACTCTTATAAGAGTGGTTATTGGAGGAGTGGTCTCCGTAAGAGTGACAAAAAGTGAAAAAAAAAAAAGAGGTAGAGGATTAAGTTCTGTATATTCCTTTTTTATTTCAAAAGGAGTATGTGATTGAATGAACTGAAGTTGTTTTTTTATATAAAAAATAGGGCCTGTCTACTTGGTACACGTGTGTTTGCAAGGAAATGAGCACACGTGTGATTCCACACTTTTTTTTTTGAACACCGCCAGGAGCACTGGCATATCATGTAAGACTCGTATTGGACACCTATACTGACCGCACGCTCAAGTACAGATGAGACTGCCCGAGATTTCTCGGAACGCGTCTACCGAGCACACACGCACACACACTACTCACACACACACACGCTCGGTTCCCTCTGGGGAAAATCCCCGTGCGACACCCACCGTTCGCCCAGACTGGGATTCGAACGTGGGTGGGCAGCCTGGCCACTGCCAGCGCTACCACTGAGCTAAGCGCTCGTCCGCGTGTGATTCCACACTAAAAACACACGAATAAAGTCATGCAGCAAATTCGTGTGTTTTAATGGCAACTAGCACACGAATTTTCCTAGCCAAGCAATCGACTTAGACATGCACACAAAACAAAAAAAAAATGTGTGTTCCTTGCAAAAAAACACACGAATTCATAATAGGTGGAAGCCGTGTGTTTTTAACACAATGATCACACGAAAATCTGTAGGCCACCTTTCCTCCACTAGTTGTAGTTGTACTTGTACTTTGTAATCTGTGTTGAAATTCGTGTGAAACAAGGCCCAAAAGAAGAGTTCTAGTTGAACTATGTTGTAGCCCACAAACCTGACGACAAATAGTAGAAACCTGATTAGATTTCATTTTACCACAATTTCCTCTAGGTATATCTACTAAATGACTAGTGGAGGAAGAATTTCTAAGCACATGCAGTAAATTAGTTCTGGAGAAGCTCAAGGAAAACCAATGATGGTGGTGATGGGGCTGGGAAAACAGGAGCAATACCTGAGAAATGGACATGTTCATAGCATTTGCAACATGATGGTGGTCCAAAGTAAACCCATAAGGATAGTCCAGCCTAGCTTCTATCAGCCTACTGTAACACCGGTTTTAAGAACAAAACCAGATGAAGCTATATGTGAGCCCCGGAAGTCAAATCTCACATATAGTTTACAAATAAATGATAGTATCAATTCACAATGCTTAAAATATAACAAACATAATATAAAAAAAAATAACCTCAGCTAGCGTAGACAGCGGAAAGACTCTTCAATCTTCTGGTGTAGACTACACAGGGACCGACTGACTGGTTGATCACAAGCCTAACATCATCCCGAGGTGTGGGGAAATAGCAAGGGTGAGTCCATGTCGAACTCCGCAAGCATAACATGGGGTTATGAGGCTCAAAAGGCTTGACACTGGGTTTAATCTGCGGTAAGCATTTTAGTAAGTCAAAGTTTTAGCAATTAATTAGCAATAAGTTATGCTTAACCCATTAGCCCACATTATCATCATAAACATCGTTCTCATGACAGTCCATCGTCATCGCTCATATCCATCATCATCTCATATCTGTGTCTCAAGATCATCTCTATTCTCGTGATGTCTCCAAGGCCGCTCATGACCGCGAACACGGTTTATTATAACAGTTTAATTCACTCTGCGCAAGAGGTGGTGTACACTTTCACTACAGGTCATGGTTTCCACCAGAGTAGGTTCGCGACTCCTAAACAAATGAAAACCATATAAAGCCGTTCAAAGGTCTCCCTAAGAATATTAATGGCCAACAGAGCTACAACCCCGTTTCTCCCAATTCTGGCAAACCATCAACAAAAGTAGGTAAAACCCTTGAACAACTAAAGCCGAGCCATGTGACCCCCATAGTTGTACTTGTATATCCCAGATGATCACGACGGATAAGTCCTTACGGAGAGTCCAAAGCATCATGTAAAAGTATGAGCCCCGACTCAAGTCATGTTGCCAACATCCATATCTTAACCATAATTTCATATATATTCATTCATATCATAATTATTTATGTAGAGCACTAGCAAGAACTACCCATATGCAATAACTCATAGGATTCAATAAACAAGATAATTGGCTAGGATGTCCTTAAGGTTGACAAATTTGACACATGCATATGAATAAGTGATTAACAAAGAATAGGTAACAAGGATAGTCTCATGCTATACTTGCCTTAATATCGATCCTTCTTCAATTCCAAAGCTCCAAGAGAAATCCTTCTTGAATGTCAACTTCTTCTTGATCACAATCTTCTTCGAGATCAACAACATAAAGCTCACCGATCTACTCGATTCCAATCAAAGAACACACAAACATATAGGGCCAATCATGCATAACAAACAAGGCTACAATTAGAATAGTACACCAACAATGATAAAACAGTTTGAAAAACTTATAAAACTAATCTACATGTCACTATGATCACACAGACGAAAGATCACTGAAATCGGAGCTAAAATGGCAAAGATACGCAATTTACAAGTTTCGCAAGATTAAAATAATAAGTTAAATATAAACTTGAAATTTATAAGTTGGAAAACCTACTAAACAGTAGCGTAAACACCTAGATTACGGAATTATGAATCTAACGCAATTTGAACGGAACAATTTGGAATTAAAATGAAGAAGTTATGAGCTTTTGAAAACGGGTAGAAATTCTGTAAATAACAGGAACGGATTTGCGAAATAAATAAATAAATTCTGATTTTGAACCGGGCCAGGGATCTCGAGCATGATTATAGATTGGGCTGAGGGCTCTTTAGCAAAATAACAGCTGAAAGGGTATGTTCTAATCTGGGCCGTAGATCCAAGGAAGGATGGCTCAAAATGGTTAGATGGGCATATGTATTTGCATTGTATTTCATAGATTTATTTTGCTGAAGGAAAACGGCAAGAAAACGTGTGATGTCATCCTATTATGTCATCAAGCAAGCTAATCTGATCAGCAAGCTAGGCAAGGGGCCATGGCAGCGATGGAGATTTCTATGTAGTTCGATGATAACAAAGAATGAGAAGATAGAAGAAAACGATGGAGCTCACCTAGGATTACTGAATGACGATGAAGACACGGCTAGGACAAGAACGGTTTAAGCTAATCTGATCACCTAGCAGTACTGCTGCTCCTGCATGCGAAGTTCAACTGTATTGCATGAGCAACAGAGAGCGATAGAGCGATAGGTAGAAGAAGATGGAATCTATGGCTTCGTCACCTTGGTGTGAAGCTCGGCATCAGGTCTCGAACGGTGGGGAGGCTCTCTGTGGCGATCGCATCTACATCAGCGGCGACTTGACGGGCGGATGTATGCGTTCCTGTGAAGTTCAGTGATGGCGTGATAAGAAAAATCAAACGAAAAGAAGATCACAGGAGTTTGGGAGGTCAAGACGAAGCTGTTGCACTGGCTTACGGTGGCGACGAGACGACAACCGCGATGAAACGACGAAATCGATGTCGAGCTCGCAGCGGCGGAAATTTAGGGTTCGCTGGCTGCTGTAGCTCGATCGGCGGCTGATGCTGCAGCTTAGGGTTACGGAAACCGCGAGTTGGTGCTGTGGTTCGGTTTATATGGAGTTCGACACGCGATAATGAGGAAAAGACCCTGGACTCGCGGGATTTGGATACGGCTTTGGTGCGCTCGATCGAGTCCGAGCTGAGCACGACCGAGAAGGAGACAGCTGACGTGCAGCCAGCATCGTCAACAAACGAGAGCAGGAAGGCAGCAACGCCTGCCGTGCGTGCGGCCTGATCAATTTGGGCCACTGGCCTCGGCGGAGCCAAGAGAGAAAAGAAACGAGCAGGGCAAATAAATGGGGAAAAAGTCCATATTCCTCCTGCTATCGCGAAAGTTCATTTTTCTCCTTTCATCGTAAAAACCGGACAAATCACCTCCCTCAATTTTTCAAACCATGCAAATTACCTCCCTCGAAGGTTTTGAGGGGCGGTATTGCTACAGTAACAGCGGCTTGTCTTTTTTCCTTTTTTTAAAAATTTTTGGTTGAATCTTTGAAAAATCATAGTAAATCACAGAAAAATCATAAAATGAAAAATCTAATTTTGTTGGACTCCACATGATTAGATCTACACAGTGAATACATAATATGATATACTTTAATATAAAGTTTTTGCTACGAAGGTTTTGTATTTTTCTTTTTTATATATTCAGTGTGTAGATATAATTTTGTGGAGTCTAACAAAAATTGGATTTTTCATTTTATGATTTTTTTGTGATTTACTATGATTTTTCAAAGATTCAACTGGAATTTTTTAAAAATGAAAAAGGCAAACGCTATTACTGTAGCAATACCGCCCTCAAAACCGCCGAGGGAGGTAATTTGCATGGTTTGGAAAGTTGAGGGAGGTGATTTGTCCGGGTTTTGACGTTGAGGAGGAAAAATGAACTTTCGTGATAGTTGGGGAGGGAATTGGACTTTTTTCAATAAATGGCAATTGCCGATTGGGCTTTTGGGCTGAAATGGAGAAAGGAATAAAGGATAAAATGAAACCCCTTTTTCTTTTATTTGAAACTAGCAATTTCTAAAGAATTTAAAATTCTTTTCAAATTCAACAAAACCCAGGCATCACAAAAAATATTAATGCAGCAGCATGAGTGCATCAAGCATGTATCTAACCTTATGATAAATTTTAATTTCATAAAAATATTTATTTTCCTATGTTTTATGAGCACAAAAATACATAAACAAATCATTTTATTCTATTTTTAAAAGAGGCAAAATTTGGGGTGTTACACCTAAAAAAAAAAACCATCAAAACAAAAGCAGAGGCCTGTGAGAATAGGGGAAACGAGGTGAGTCCCTAGGACCCTCGGTTACATGTTAATATACTCGTGGAAAGCCCCACGTGGCTTGTACAACAAGAAGATTACATCTTGGATTACAAGTATAGGACTCTATCCTATCTATGACTTGGGTTACAAACATGGAATGTACCAAGTACATCCTAAAGTGACAATATCACGTGTACAAGTATTTATATCATTTAACAAGGCCAGGTGTCCACATGAGTTTACAAGACTGATGTGTTAACAAAGAACACGACTGAGGCCATCCATGAACCCTCGCCACTGAACAAAACAAATAAACAATAAAACAGGTGGTTTCAGGCCTGGCTGAGAGCTATGAAACAAAAACAGAGGCGCCATCCAAGAAAAACATGCAGTAGATGTGTTTCGCCTTTGTCACTAAAAATCAGAGAAAACATTTCAGTATGAAGAATCACACATTCTTCCCCACCCCCCCCTACGATCAGAAACTAGTCTAGTAGTGATTACCCTAAGTGTTTTTGCGAATCCTAGACCAAACAACTAGTTCATTATCACAGCGTACAAAGAGGATCCAAAGTGCTTACCTCTAACAAACTGACGCACATTTAGCACAAACACCAAGTCCCTTCGCCTACCCCCTGACGGTGGCCATGGTGGCTCCTCCCCCATCACTGGCGAGTGTGACCACGACGACAACAACAAAGTGTTGTCTCAGTAAAGACACAAAAACAAAGTGCTGTCTCAGTAAAGATCATATAAGATACACAGTCAGAGGGGCATGCTTTTAAAAATATAAAAAGGCCCAAAACCCATTTCCTACTAGGGGGATGCTTTTTTTTCAAAAGACAAAAAACCCCAAAACACATTGCCTAGTAGGGGCATGTTTTTATTCTAAAAGAGAATTGCTCCAAAACCCATTGCCTAGTAGGGGGCATGTTTTTTTTTTTTCAAAAGACAAAAACCTCAAAACCCATTGCCTAGTAGGGGGTATGTTTTTTTAAAAAAATAGAATTGCCCCAAAACCCATTACCTAGTAGGGGGCATGCTTTTATTTTTCAAAAGACAAAAACCCCAAAACCCATTGCCTAGTAGGGGGCATGCTTTTATTTTTTAAAAGACAAAAAGCCCCCAAAACCAAATTGCCTAGTAGGGGGCATGCTTTTTTCAAAATAGAATTGCCCCGAAGCCAATTGCCTTCTAGGGGCATGCTTTTCAAAATAAAAAAAAAGGTGAGGGTAGTCGCACGGGTGGACGGGGGCATGACTAGGCAAGAGGTGGCGACGAGGCTGCGTCGCGGCGCGGGGAAAGAGGCGGCGACGGGCGGCGATGCTGGAGGCTGCGACAAATTGGCAGCTGAAATTCGAAACTAAAAATTTGTTAACACTTTGTATCACAAGAAATTTGGCTATCAGAACCAACGACGTTTTTTCTAACCAAGGAAAAAAGGAATTTAACTGCATACCTATGATATGGAATTCAACACAAAAGACCAAGATGCAACCAGATTACCGGAACATACATTGCAAACTGTTGAAATGTGTATAAGTGCATTGCCCACCTCTTTCCAATCGCTTAAGCTTTTGGGTTGAATCGTTTGGTGCGTGCAACTTAACATGGTATCAAAGCCAGAGGTCTCGAGTTCGAATCCTGGTAGAGGCAATTTAAGTCCTCCGCCCTTTATTTTCCACGTTTGCGCCTCTCTCTGGCCGTACGTGCGTGGGGGTGTTGAAATGTGTATAAGTGCATTGCCCACCTCTTCCCAATCGCTTAAGCTTTTGGGTTGAATTGGTTGGTGCGTGCAACTTAACACAAACTCAGAGCTCCCCCTAGACTGCAAAGTCTACAACCTTGCCCAGCTACACGTATCAGAAAATATGATATTAGTTTATCACATGGGTAAAGAGAGGGCTGAGGGGAGATAAGCCAAAACAATGCAAAGATCTGAGAAGGGCACGCAAGTACAATCCATCTTTTCACATAACTAAGGAAAACCAGGGCGGTCATAGAGACTAAACATGCCATTGGCAAGAATAGAATCCCCAACATTTGGGTAAGTCACTAAGTTACCCATCGAATAAACCCTCACTGGTGCTCAAGAACAACATTGTCCATTGTTCCCAGGACAACCTAGCTAACACCTACATTACCTCAAACACACAAACACACAGATAGAGAGAGAGAGAGAGAGAGAGAGAGAGAGAGACAGACATCAGCAGCAGCAAACATCAACAAACCAGAAAAGTAGTGCCGGTTGGAGGAAGTTTAGCACTTGATGCAAACCTTATTTCTCGCTTAACAGGACCCTAGCAACACAAGCATTGTAGGGCATTCAGTTAAGCAAAGGTATCATGGTTTGCAGTCTAGTAGATTTCCCTATCATCCACAGAAAAAGATATTAAAAAATAATGGAAAAAGTCTAAATTACACCCCCACCTATGGGAGGTGGACTACATAACCCCTCAACCTATGAAACGGTCTAAATCACCCCCTGAACTTTTCAAAACCGGCCAAATTACCCCCTAAAGCAGTTTTGAAAAATCATAGTAAATCATAAAAAAATCATAAAATGAAAAATACAATTGTGTTAGACTCCAAATGAGTAGATCTACACAATGAACACATAATATGGTATGCTCTAGTACATTTTTTTTTTGCTGTAGCTTTAGATTTATGTTTTTCCTCGTAGCTGTAAAACAAATGTAATAAAGTGTACCATATTATATGTTCATTGCGTAGATCTACTCATTTGGAGTCTAACACAATTGTATTTTTTTATTTTATGATTTTTCTATGATTTACTATGATTTTTAAAATTGCTTTAGGGGTAATTTAACCGGTTTTGAAAAGTTCAGGGGTGATTTAGACCGCTTTATAAGTTGGGGGTTTTGTAGTCCACATCTCATAGGTGGGGTGTAATTTAGACTTTTCAAAAATAATCAGCTAATTGGAAAATGTTCTATCTGTTAGGTACATGTGAGAGTGAGAAGCATGGAATCGACATTTAAAACAAAACGTTTCATGACAATAGTACTTTTTTTATATGCACATGTTTGTCCTAACAGGGCTAATTTACTTACTCGGACTTGTTGAGTTACTGCGCACAATCCAAAAACCGAGACCTTGAGTGTGCCACTAGCATCAAGAAGAAGATTTTAAGGCTGAAAGAAAAACAGGGAATAACACATATAAATCAACACAGTTTCCTGTTGTTCCAATAATGCTCTTAAACAAAGGCCTAGAACTAACACTAAAAATATGCTACCTTATTACTTCATAGGCCATGTGTCGATTCGGCTAGATTGGGCGGAATTGACACTGATTGCTTGATCGTCGGTGCCGAGGATGGCGAGGAGGGGCGGCGGCGGCGTGGCCGCGCCCGGTGACGGCGGCGTCGGCCAGGCGTGGGAGGGGGGGCGGGCGGCGCTGGCGGCGGCGGCGGCGGCGCGTGAGAGCTGGAGAGATAAGCTGTTTAGGGAGCTACCCTTTTAATTTTTCTCGCTTAAGATCTAAACGATTACATGCCCCTTATATTTATAGTCCGAGGGAGACTTGCATGCTAAGAAAGATCTAGAGGTTTCCTTATAGATTGAAATTCCTCTTTTACAAGCAATCTATTTATTCCCTATTTTATTCCTATCTTTATTCCTTAAATATTCCTTACTTAATTGCGAAGTAATTGGCGTGGCGTGCTCACGGCGGATGGCGGCGGCGCCCGGGCGGCGCCGGCCTTACCATGCCCCACGCCGTCGCGAGGTGCCCTGTTGGGCCTCCGCCGTGGGCCACTTTTGGGTCATGACATCTCTCCCCCTTTTTCGAGCAGCCCAAGCGTCCTTGCGTTGTGGTTCTCGCACGGCCGGGCGTTGTTGATGGGGTGATCGGAAGTAGCATGGTCCAAAGATTGTTCCATCCACGTGTAGGGGAAAATGAGCTTTGGACGAAGATGAGGTTGGTAACCTTTAATCCGATGGGTGGAAGTCCGTGTAGAACTCCATGAAGCTTGGCACGAATGGCGAAGTCGTCGGAAGGTGAACACCAATCACATTACCCGACGCCCAAACTGGTGCTCCTGCCTGGAGCTTGTTGGTTCCGGCTATGTCGTGTGGCTCGTGAAGCGTTGATGTAGCAAGTTGAGGTGGAATGATAGTCTCCGGGATTGTGACGAGGTCGATGAGGTAGGTGGTTGATGTGGGTGGCATGTACCTCTTGTCGTCGTCGGTGAAGCTCACAAGTCGAGGCTTCTTTGAAGATGGAGACGTCGAACTTTTGGGCGAGGTAGATCGCCGTGTTCCCTATGGTGGGCGCCGCTGGTGCATTGCAGCCCACGGTTTGTTGGGCGTAGTCGTCATCGGCGTAGATGTCGGCCGAGGAACATGGGAGCCAACCGGTTTGGCTCGAGTCGTCCCGGCTGTCATAGCCGAGTAGTCGATGGCGCGATGGTCGTTGCTTGGCGCCGTGGTGTCTGGTAAGCCCATGTTCTTGATGGAGGTGTCGGGGCCATAGGTGTAGTCGATCAAGTCGTCGTTCCGTTGAAGTAGCGCGAAGTAGTCGTTGGTGTCGCCATTGATGGGCAGCTTGAGGCCGCAAAGAAGACACTGTGTGGAGGTGTCCCCGTACTCCGTGTCGTGCGGGTTGGCATGTAGACGAACCGAGAAGGAGGAGTGCCGCTCTTGTCGGGGCGTGTAGCGGTGTACCTGATGTTCTGGCGGCGTGAAATGGCGATGGTGGCGCTTTTGCTGGATCTCGGAGGTTGCGATGGTGTTCTCCACCATTGTTGATGCGGAAGGATGTCCGGCGGGTGTAGCGGATTGTTGTTGTCGTATGTCGGCCGCTGAGCGACCGTTTCGTCGATGGCGCCCGGGAACGTCGGTGTTCTCATACGTGGCGGCGTCCGTTGGGTTGGCGTCGTGGCTGCGGTGTCGAAGTTTGGCCGCGAGGGGTCGTCGTGGTTCATGCCCTTGTAGTTGTTGTCGATGATAGGCATGGCGAAGACGTAGTTGGCGTCGGGGGGTTCCGTTCATGGCGCCCATGGTAGCGTCGTTATCGTTGATGTTGTTGGCGATGTCATCGGCGGTACCATTGTTGAAGACGTCCGGTTGGCGAAGGTGATATCGTTGTTGGTCGGCATGGTGATGACAAGGACGTCGAGGGTGACGTTGTTGGCACCAATGGGAGGGTCATCATCTGCACCGGGCGTTCTTGAGGGGCGTCGTTGACGAGCATGGCGCCTATGGTAGCGTCGTCATCGTCGATGGTGGCGCCCTTGGGATGGGCGTCGTTGCCGTTGGAGTCCTTGGTGGCGGTGTCCTCCGGGATGTCGATCCCAGCCGACGTCGATGTCGGCGCTTATCGGCGTTGATGTTGACGTCGGTGACGCCGTCTTGTCGTCCATGTTGGCACTCCAAATGTTCCCAATGTCAAAGAGGGTGTTGGTAGTGACCGGAAAAACTTATCTCGTGCCATTGTAGTAGCCGCCAAGACGTTGGCCTAGTTGGGTAGGCTTTTCGTCGGCGGTAGTTGACGTCTGTGGTAGCCTCGATGATCGATCGATCCCGATCGATCGATCCGGGTCGCAGCGGTGGGACATCCTTGGGGTAGGCGTGCTCGTTGCTTGCGGCGTCGATGATCTTGGAGGAGGTGGCGTGGGCGGCGCTGTGAGCGACGCCGCCGTCGGTGGCGCCCATGGCGGGGCGGCGGCGATGGCGGGGATGACGTCGGGCGGGTTGGTGTACTTATCGATGATGAGGCTGAAGTTGCCTCCATGGCTTTTGCTTCCATGGCTGCGATGTAGTTGTCGATGATCTTTGTTGACCTCCTCCTCGCGATGCTCTTATCGATGATGGGGCTGAATTTGCCTCCATGGTCTGCGATGTAGTTGTCGATGATCTTTGTTGACCTCCTCCGTGATGGATCTGCTCCCGTCAAAGGCCATTGGATCGTCTGGTCTCCGGATACCAGGCGTCGATTCCGGCTAGATTGGGCGGAATTGACACCCGATTGCTGATCGTCGGTGATGAGGATGGCGAGGGAGGGCGGCGGCGGCGTGGCCGCGCCGGTGACGGCGGCGCGTCGGGCCGGGCGTGGGAGGGCGGCGCGCGGCGGCGCCGTCTTGGCGGCGGTGGCGGCGCGTGAGAGCTGGAGAGATAAGCTGTTTAGGGAGCTACACTTTTAATTTTTCGCTTAAGATCTAAACGATTACATGCCCCTTGTATTTATAGTCCGAGGGAGACTTGCATGCTAAGAAAGATCTAGAGGTTTTCCTTATAGATTGGAATTCCTCTTTTACAAGCAATCTATTTATTCCCTATTTTATTCCTATCTTTATTCCTTAAATATTCCTTACTTAATTGCGAAGTAATTGACGTGACGTGCTCACGGCGGACGGCGGCGCCCAGCCGAGGGGGCTTTGGCGCCGGTCATGCCCCTGGCCGTGCGCGGGGTGCCCTATTGGGCCTCCACCGTGGGCCACTTTTCGGTCATGACACCATGCCATTGGAGTGGAACTGGGAGTGAGACAGCCACAAAATATGGGCACAGCTACAGATACAGGCACAAAGACATATTCGGGCGACAACCACAAAAAAATGGGCACATCTACAGCAACAACGACAGATACGGTCGCTCTGCATCTAATCTTGCAGCTGCTAGGCACAAATACAGATCCGGGAGACAAACACAAAATATGAGCACAGCCAAGGAATGTCAATATGGAATTTTTGTTGTGTTTTAAGCACAGAGACAGAGATGCAGGCACAAAGATAGATCCGGGCGACAACCACAAAATGGACACCCTTGAGCAAGAGCAAGAGCCACCCTTGACTGAATATTAATACTGATACAGATAATTACGAGGACTAAACGTTTTTGATCATAAGAGGTTTGAGTCATAAGAGGTTATGATACGAGGTGTAGAGCTGTTGGGCCTTTAGAGGCCTACACTGCTATACGAGGTGCAAAAAAAGCTGCCGCAGCCTCACTACGCCTATCTACTACCAGCCGCCACCCTCAAAATCAAGAAAAAAAATTAGACTGAAAATAAAAAATCAACTGCCAGCCGCCAACCTTGACTGAATATTGATACTGATAGACAGAAACTGAAGAAAAATATTCAATAGCTTGTTTGACTGAAATGACTGATAGAAGATATCTCTGTCTCTAGGACAGCGGCCTCCAATACTTATGTGACTCATATCCATTCATCTTGCGCGGCATTATCACCACAAGCACAAGGTTGCAGACGCCGATCCACGTGTCTTGGTTTTGCTTCCGACTTCCCAGCTCCTGCCATGGCGGCACCTCACGTCCTGGCCCTGCCCTTCCCCGCCCAGGGCCACGTCATCCCTCTGATGCAGCTCTCTCACCGGCTGGTCGAGAATGGCCTCGAGGTCACCTTCGTCAACACCGAGGTCAACCACGCGCTCGTGCTAGACGCGATGCCGGCGGACGACAGTGGCCGGTCGCTCGACGGCATCCACCTTGTGGCCGTCCCGGACGGGCTGGCTGACGGCGACGACGGCAAGGACCTCGCCAAGCTCTTCGACGCGCTGTCGCGGCACATGCCGGGCTACCTGGAGGAGCTTGTCGGTAGGACTGAGGCGTCCGGGGGCACAAAGATCAGTTGGATCGTCGCGGACGGGGCCATGTGTTGGGCATTCCAGGTCGCCAAGAAGCTCGGCATCAGGTCCGCCAGCTTCTGCTCCGGGTCGGCGGCATTCCTTGCCACAACGCTGAGAATTACTCAGATGATACAGGACGGCATCGTCGACGAGAAAGGTGTCGAACTGCGGGGCACCTTTTGTAGGAGTAGTTTCTAATTTGTCAGCACCTTTACTCCTGGAATCCGTAGAATTGTCAGCGCAGGGGTCACTATATTCTCTGAGAGGGTCAATTTTAGTATCAAATCGTTAGAACTGTCAATTGCCTTGTCTGCTGGCGTGCGTCCTGATTGGTGATTCTCGAACAATTGCAGGGTGGCCAAATCGGCAGGAGACATTCCAGTTAGCGCCCGGGATGCCACCGCTGCACACGTCGTAGCTGCCGTGGAACGACGCCGGCGCGCCGGAGGGCCAACGGGCCATATTCCAGCAGCTCATCCGGTCAAACGAGGCCAAAGACCTCCACGAGGTCACCGTCTGCAACTCCTTCCAGGAAGCGGAACCCGGCGCGTTCAAGCTGTACCCCGACATCCTGCCCATCGGGCCCCTGTTCGCTGACCGTCAGTTCCAGAAGCCGGTGGGGCAGTTCTTGCCGGAGGACACCGGGTGCCTCGAGTGGCTCGACGCGCAGGCCGACCGCTCCGTCGTGTACGTGGCGTTCGGCAGCTTCACCGTGTTCATCTCACGGCAGTTCGAGGAGCTTGCGCTGGGGCTGGAGCTCGCTGGCCGGCCGTTCTTGTGGGTGGTGCGGCCCGACTTCACCGATGGCCTGAGTAAAGCGTGGCTCGACGAGTTCCGGGACCGTGTCGGAGGCAGGGGCATGATCGTGAGCTGGTGCCCCCAGCAGCAGGTACATACTTTGTTCCACGTCATACTTGCAGTGTCGTCCTGCACTTCACATCGTCACCGTGCGGTGCTTGCTTCCATTGGAAAGGTGCTGGCTCACCGTGCGGTGGCGTGCTTCGTGTCGCACTGCGGGTGGAACTCGACGATGGAAGGGGTGCGGAACGCGGTGCCGCTCCTGTGCTGGCCCTACTTCACGGACCAGTTCCTGAACGAGAGCTACATCTGCAACGTGTGGAGGACCGGCTTGGCGGTGGCGCCGGGGCCGGACGGCGTCGTGACCAAGGAGGAGCTCAGCGGCAAAGTGGAGCGAGTCCTCGCAGACGACGGGATCAGGGAGAGGGTGAGCGCGCTCAGGGACGCGGCGTGCAGGTCCATCGCCGAGGGTGGGTCGTCGCATGACAATTTCAAGAAGTTTGTGGAGCTCCTGAAAGAATGACGCCGGTGCTTCTTTCTCATGCAAAATAAAAGAGAACAGGTTTGTTCCCATGGAGTTCAGTGGAGGCCAGACTAAGCTTCCTGACCCCCTTTAATAGAGCTTTATGTGTGCTACAGACATGCATATACATTGTAACACTGGTGTATAATTGTGCTGTGTTTGCACCAATAGTAGTAGGCTACTTTTTCGGTTCCAAGTTTTAAGTTGTCATAGTACTCCCAATATAGAGTCAAGATCTACCAGAGCACTCACAATAGACTCTACCATGATTTCTATCCTCATTTATTACCCCTCTATTTATTGCTTTTTCTTGATGTGGCATATTTATTGAAGAGAGAGAGAAAAACACAAGAAACCAAGTCTAACTAAGAAACCGGGTCTTCACGTAAACCAAGACAATTTGTGAGAGTGACAAGTGGGCAACCACATCATGATAGAAAATTGCATTGTGAGAGATAGTTTCTTGACACAATATCCAAGACTATAGAAACCATGATAGTTTCTAAATTGTGAGTGCCCTTAAAGTGTAATACATCAATTCATTAGAAACTATAAGGCTAATAATTTTGGCTCTTTAGTCTCACGAGCCAATTTTGGCTCATTAGGCTGATGAGCCAACTCGAAAGCTAAAGTGTTGGGTCAGCTCGCTGAAAACTATAAACTAGCCGAGCCGAGCCACTAGCGAGCCGAGTCGAGCGAGTTGTCGAGCTGCGAGCTAAATCGAAGGAGAGGGCAAAGACCAATAGGATCAATGCCTTGACGTGGGAAGACGACTCGGTGGTGTCTACCCGAGAACGACATTAACACCGGATCTTGCATGCATGCGGAGGCGGAGTGGAGAACTTCGCAATGGAGTCTCGGTGCAAAGGTGGCTCAACCCATCCGGATTGGTTCCACCACAACCGAACGAGGCCGTGGCGGGCGGTGGCGTGCCGGCCCACCTAGGGCGCATCCCAAGCACGCCTTTGCTCCTGCGCGGGCCGTGCTAGCCCGGTCCTAGTGGCCACCGGGCCATGTTGTGCTCGAGCCGGGCCAAAATACCGGGCCTTGTGCGGGCTTACGGGCCCGGGTTGCATGCCCAGCTATACCGGCTATGGAGTTTTACACACAACTATTCTCAAGACAAGAGATTGGACCCAAATCCGATCCTTGCATCTATACCCACTAACCGTGTGTTTGGTTGTGGGACTAGTAGAATGGAGTGGCTCTATCTCCATTTTGGGGATGATTCCCTGTTTGGTTGTAATCTTAATTTTGGGATGGAGCGCCTCCATCGATGTTTGGTTGTAGGTATTGGGAAGGAAGAATGGATGTCACTCTAACAG
Source organism: Hyparrhenia diplandra (assembly GCA_015847255.1). NCBI lineage: Eukaryota > Viridiplantae > Streptophyta > Magnoliopsida > Poales > Poaceae > Hyparrhenia > Hyparrhenia diplandra. Next base: position 130,489 of record JADLZK010002225.1, on the reverse strand, counting down.
CGTTAAAACTAGATAAGATAAGAAACGCTTTGCATCGGGAACCCTAGAGTTTATCAAAATCCATCGAGGTCGGATCTGAAATTCCTCCTCTCGGGTACTTTTACCTAAGCAACCGTGAGAGTGAAAAAAATTCGCTGAAGGCCTCCCTCGCCGTTGGCCCGCCTCCGCCTCCCCTCATCGCCGCTCCCCACGAACTCAATCACGTAGGCAGCTTGGCTAGCCTCCGCCTCCCCTCGTCGCCGCTCCCCCACGACCTCACCCAGCCCCGCCGCGGTCACCCCGCCCACGCCGCGTCCAACCCTGCCATGCCCAGCCCTTGTCGAGCTAGGGCCGGGGCCCAAAGTGGGGTCCCGTGCGCCGCCAAATTTCGGGGGACACGGAGTCAAGCCGCTCCCGACGGAGAAACGGGGGTTCGCCCGTCCCACCGATTTCGGCGGATGGAGCGAGCCCGTATCTAGGGGCAAATATTTCTCTGAGGGACCAACCCAACCCACCTCGATGCGCTTCCAAAACACCCTAAAAGTGGGTCGGCTTCAACCCGGTTCGCTCTATTCCTCCAACGAAACACAAGGTTTTTCATGCTCTATTCCTCCAAAGAAACACAAGGTTTCACAAGAAATGAATGACCCGTTGACGAAATCGTTATAACAGAAGAGGTGGAAGCTGCGTGTTTTGTGATGGGTGCAAATAAGGCACTGGGGCCTGATGGAATGACAGCGGGCATCTTCCCATTTCGCTGGGAGTGTCAGTCTCACATATGCAGGTCTGCACTTTCTGAATGGAGGAATGATGCCATAATCTACCAGAACTACTATCTGCTCTCAGATTGCGCCAATCATCAGGGAAACTCGGGGTGATTAGTTCGTGTTTCGTTAATTTCTCGGTGGTGTTTACATGCCGTTCTTGTAACCGAGTTGCTCATACTCTAGCTAAGCAAGTATCAGGTCATAATAGGCTGGGTGAGTGTCAGTGCCTCAACACCTGTTGAATGCAGGTTGTAACCCCGATTGATCTAGTATGGATGAACCACCCAAGTCGCAATTACTTATTTCATTAAATTTTATTTTTATAGCTGTTTCATGCGATAAATGACTGCACTTTCCTACTGTTCTTTTTCTTCTTTCGCCCACGGTGGGACGCAGATATGGATTTCAACCAAAGCTGAAAGGGTTGGGCCGCTATAGGCCGGACGTATCCGATCCTGAATTATATGGTAGCCCGCTTGTGTCAGGATCAGTCTCTTAAATAAAGTTATATTTTGTATATATACTATATATGCTCAAAAAACAGTTTTGTATTCGTAATGCTGTCTTTTTCCATGTTAGCTAGCTTTGTCATGTAGCCCGAGATCTGCCGATCTCCGTTTTCCAGCATCCCTTCTTTATCTAGAGCCGACGAACGGCATAGAGCTATTTTTGTGAACGCAAACATACTGGGCGACCTTTTGTTTGTTTGCAGCTTTTGTTTGTTTGTTTGTTTGCAGCTTGTCTTTGCTGTCCTCACAACTTGAACCACGATCACCCGCCGGCAGAGCTTTTGCCGCCATGCCGCATTTTGTTCCGTTCCAAGATCCAAGCTCTCAACACTTTCTCATGGTCATGGCGGCACCACGCGTCCTAGTCCTGCCTTACGCCGCGCAGGGCCATGTCATCCCTATGATGGAGCTCTCCCACTGCCTCGTCGAGCACGGCGTGAAGGTCACCTTCGTCAACACCGAGGTAAACCACGGTCTCATTCTTGGTGCCTTGGCGACCGGGAACAGCGAACTCGGCGGGATCGACATGGTGTCCATACCGGACGGCCTGGGCTGCGGCGAAGACCGGAAGGACCTCGCCCGTCTCACCGACTCGTTCTCCAAGGTCATGCCCGGCGAGCTGGACAAGCTCATTGCCAGCATCAATGCCGCTGCCGCCGATGAGCGAGAGCGCGAGAAGGTCAGCTGGTTGATCGCCGACGTGAACATGGCGTGGGCCTTCCCCGTGGCGAAGAAGCACGGTCTCCGGACCGCCGGGTTCTGCCCGTCGGCGGCGGCGATGTTCGTGACGAGGATCAAAATCCCTGACATGATACGCGACGGCGTTCTCGACGAGAGAGGCTGGCCCAAGCGGCGCGGCACGTTCCGGCTGGCTCCGGCGATGCCGCCCATCGACACGTCGGAGTTCTCGTGGAACCGCGCCGCTGGCGACGCCAAGGGCCAGCCAATCATCTTCCAGCTGATCCTCCGGAACAACGCGGCCACAACCTCGCCGAGACCATAGTCAGCAACTCCGTCCAGGAGCTCGAGCCCGGGGCCCTGGCGCTGTTCCCCGGCGTCCTCCCCGTGGGCCCGCTCTCGGTCTCCTCCGACAAGCCGGCCGGCAGCTTCTGGGCCGAGGACGCCTCCTGCGCCGCGTGGCTGGACGCGCAGCCGGCCAGCTCCGTCGTGAAGCCTCGCCGCCTACGACGCCGCGCAGCTAGTCGAGCTCGCCGAGGGCTGCTGCTGACCTCCCGGCCGTTCCTGTGGGTGCTCAGGCCGGGGACGGCGGGCGAGGAGCTCCTTGAGCAGCTCCGCCGCCGCGCCGCGCCGCGCGGGCGCGTGGTGAGCTGGTGCCCGCAGCGGAGAGTGCTGGCGCACCCCGCGGTCGCCTGCTTCCTGACGCACTGCGGCTGGAACTCGACGATGGAGGCGGTGCGCAGCGGCGTGCCGCTCCTGTGCTGGCCCTACTTCACCGACCAGTTCCTGAACCAGAGCTACATCTGCGACGTGTGGGGACGGGGCTGAAGGTTCCATTGCCGCCACCGCCAGCGGCGGGGGCGGGAAACGGAACGGGGCTCGTGGGGAGAGACGTTGTTCGGGACAAGATGGAGGAGCTGCTCGGCGACAATGAGACCAAGGCGAGGGCGCTCGCGCTGCGGGACGTCGCGCGTCGGGCAGTCGGCGATGGCGGGTCGTCGCGCCAGAATCTCAGGCGGTTATTGGATCTTGTGCGAGGAGAGGAAAGCTAAGAATGAAACACCGTAAAACTGCACCGTCAAAAAACTCTGTTTCGAAGTTCTGAAAAATCTGTACAATTGGTGGTTGTGCGCCCCATGAAAATGTAGACGTGTTGTTTCTGTACCATTTTAAAACTCGACCCACGGAGGTAAAACAGCCCTCGGGCAATGTGCTTAAGAAGAAGAAGACCTTCTCTCACACGGGACACCAGGCCATGGGACAAGCGAGAGATTTTTTTAACCACGGTCAGAAATTTTGAAAATTCGCTCCTAGGGGAGTTGAACCCAGGACATGTGGAGTGCCACACGAATGCCCCGGCCAGTTGGACTAGAGGCTCGTTGGCTTTCTATACCATTTTAATTTATTTAGTTCATCTTTTTTCGGTCACGAAACATTTGTAGCACGAAATTCATGATAAGCCCGTGATGAAGAGGCGCAATCAGATCCTTTCTCTGCCTTCGCCGTTTGCCCAAAGCAATTGCGTGTAAGAGAATGGTTGTGCACAGAGTTGACATTTTGTTGACACCAAAATGCATGTAAGGTGATTGAGCATTATAGATGGCCAAACCGTTGCCCAACACGACACTGGCACTAGCACGGCTAGGCACGGCACTACTCGGCAAGGCTATCTAGTGCCTGATAGTACCGGCGTGCTGAAGTATAGGCCCAGGCATGGCACTATCAGCCGTTCGTTGTGTCATGTCGTGCCCAGTGGCACGATAACACCGGAGTGCCAGTGCTGGCAGGAGCACTAATAGAGAAAGGCCCTTTAGTGCACTCATAACATTCACAAGCTTGTTAAGATGAAATCACCAACAAAGAGATAACAAAATAAAATTTTATTAAGAGCATGTGCAATGGTTGCCTCATTAGAACCCTGACAATTATTTGTCTAGCATTGGTTGAAATACTTGTTTTAGATGAGTGTCATTACCATATTTCTTCAAGTGTATAGCAATCTTAACAAGATAGTGAATTATAAGTGGAGATGTAGGATAGTACACATCAGACAAAGCAACTGTAGAATCATAGAACAGTTCAAGAAAATGAAGTATTTTTCTACAATAGCCCAATGTTTTAAAAGGAATGGACAACCTTCACCTCTAGGAAAATGAGCATGCATGAAATTAGTTAATGGAAGCTTATGAGAAAACAATTGTTTAAGCATAAGATAGGCTAAATTCCACCTTACCTCCATGTCCAGCCGAAATTTTCTAGGCCTAATAGTAGTGGCAATGTAGTAACTTTTATATGCTGCAATTCTTTGGTTAAACGAGTTTAAAAATGGTACTGCAATTCTGAATGTTTCAATCAAAGGCTTAAGAGCATCAAGGGCCTCCTTAACCATAAGATTCATATTATAACATGCAGAGTGGTGATGCAGGAACATAGAATTAACAGCAAAATCATTAGGATCATCAACAACCTCAAGACAAAGATATCTAGATAGCAAAGGACTAAGTAAACACATGGCATAAGCATTAGATGACACATTCTCTAGAGGAACAGAAAAACGCCTTTTCAGTAACTCCATATTCAAACAACACAATTGTTGTAAGTACATCTTGTTCACTCCGCCATTAGAGCCGACGCCTGTTGTATGTGTTTTTCGCACATGGCGGCCAATTGTTTTGGCTAATGGGCACGACGTGTTGAACTCCTATTTCCTTAATGCAATACGTGCTAATGTAGCACGCTTTTCAAAAAATATTCAAACGGCACGTAAAAACACACGTCAACGATATTTTGTCCATTGTGGGACACATCAATGCCCTTTTTCTAGTTGCCAATCAGAGTTAATGTAATGAGCAACAACACTAAGATAGGCCTCTTTGGCAATACCCAGACCAGATATCAGAGGTCATGCACACACAATTAATAACAAAAAGGATAAAGCCTCAACAAGCTTAGCCTCATTATCAGTGAAATATTTAACCATGTCTCTAGTGGTGGTGTGCCTAGAGGCAGGAACGAATACAGGGTTATGAATAGATCTAATATAGATTTCAAAAGCATCAGATTCACCTATATTGATAGGAACATCAAGCCTAGCAAGCAATCAAACAAGTTCAACACGGGCACGAAGAGGACGGTACTCCCAATTACGTGTACTACCATTAGAATTAAACGAAATCTGAGACTAAGACATACGATTTTTTTCACGTCTCCTTGGACATTTATCCCTATGCATGGTGAGGTGGCCAGTTCCACCGCTAGAAAGAGCAGAATATTGCTTAGAGCAATGGATGCACTTTCCATACCTTATCTTCTTACATTTGACAACCTTGAAGATCTTCTTGAAATCAAGCGAGACAGGCGAGGTAGAGAGACGAGAGCGCTTGGCGCTCTTCTCACCGTTTTAGCTTCCTAATCGTTTGCTACCTCTCCTTCCTCACTATTGCCGACATCAATGGGAGCTTGAGCTGAATTGTCGAACATCTCCTCGGCGTCCTCGCGTAGGCTGTTGACGGTAGATAATATCGAAAATTCAGTATTTATTTTCCTACTAAATCATGGATAAATAATATAAAAGATTATTATTACTAATGGATTCCACGAGTTTTGGTGCACACTCAATTTTGCAGAGAACTCGAATATTCCGTATCTTGAAGGAAAAAAAAAAAATAGAGAAATAGAGAAACAAAAAAATGATCGAACCGGGCGATTAGTATAAATTCCAGGGGTCTAAAAGATATGAGGAGATAGCTCGAGAAGGCCGGGGCCCACATGTCGGATGTGGGCCGGGGCGGCACTGGCCGTGGACCCACGTGTCCTCGCTTCGAACGGTTGCATCTCGGATGGCACGAGGTCGGACATCTTCGTGTGAATTCAATTAAAAACGTGCATAATTTATAACAACTCACACATATATCACATCCATACAAACTTGCTTAATTTAAAATGTGCATAATTTAAACCAAGTCACTTACAACTACTGTTGCTGGCACATCAGAGCATTATCCCTAGATCTTGAGAACTTAAACACACCATCGTTGGATGCATGGCACACAGAAGCGCTTATTCTTGCATGAATCGCACTAGACCACCCTCCCCTCCCTTTATCATTCCTCTGGCACCGGTTTTGAAATAACTGGGTGAAGTGTAGGTCACCGATGTTGAAAGCATAGAGCTCCGAGAGGACTAACAACGTTCTAACTAATACATCCTCTTTTGCTTCACAACTACGAGAACATAGTGTGCTGACGACGGTTAACCGAGCTGGACGTGTCAATGGGTCTCGAATCTTACGGGCAACCTCCTTTGCCTGATATCCATCTGTAGTGAGTGTTGGCATTGGATTAGCCTAGGTCCAAACATAACCCAATCTCGACATTGCTTGGGTTAGAATTGATGCATAACTACGCCAAATGTAGGTTAAGTCAAACACTAGAACCTGTAATTATTGGAAAAAAAATTATGAGAATATATTGGGATTACCATATAATTTCTAGATATAAGCTAGGTGATAAATTAACATATCGAGATTACCACATCATTTTGGTTCATTCGAGCCGATTTGCAGCCAATCCTGCAAAATTATCTCTCATGTCCGTACTATTAACCGTCATCGCAAAGAGGAGAATGTGGGAAAAGTGTACTCAATTTCTTCAAGCTTCGTACATATCCCATGACATCATATTTTTGTGCAACCGACGGCCGGTCCGCAGTGTGCTTTCATTCCAACCTCCGAGATTTGTATGGTGCTTCGTGTTCTCCTCCTCGGGCAAATGGAAAAGGTAATTCGACACCGGATTTGTCAATCCAATTGACTATGAAGATCATGATAGTGTTGGACGTCCACTTGCTGAACCCCAAAAGTACGAGAGACGTTGTTTAAGGCAAGTGATTTAGTCAATTGGATGCAATACAATTAAAATTCATATAAATGGTAAATATACATGTACAAATATATTTGAAAAATTAATTATACAAATACTTACTATTATTGGAACATTTTCCGCTATGGTGGGCAAACGTCTTCCATCGGGGTCAAATGCCCGGACGTTACATGGCCACAAAACCTATGACTCCCGGCGGTGGAAGATTACGTCCAGCCATCTAACAAAAATATATAAAAATTATTTTTAATTTTTTGCAACATAACTACTACTAACATTATATAGCACACCATTTATTATTACATAAAAATAATATCAATATATATAAAGAAATAATAACAAATTAATAATATACCGGTGGTGGAGGGGCCGGCGGTGGGGTGACCGGCGATGGCGTGCGTGCCCGTGGGAGGGGACGCCGGGCGTGTGGTGGTGGCGGTGGCCGGGCCGGCGCGGGCGTCGTCGAGGTATGCCGGCGGGGCGGGTGGCGCGGCGGTGGCGGTGGTGGGTGTTGGTAAAAGTTATCCTATAGAATTATTTATAATTTGTATAGTCCGCAGTTTAACAGATACGATGAGCACTTCACCCGGGAGAGGGTTTTAAATATCGAATCCACAGGGAGAATGGTGTGAGGGTAATGAGACAAAACTAAATCCCTGAGATTGTAGGAAGGAACTGGAGTTCAGATAAAATATGAGAAGATTTCTATGGTTGTCTAGTTTATATCCTTGTAAGGCTTGAAGATATTTCTTAATGGGGATGCACTCAAGAGAAAGTAAGGTCAAAACTTACTATTCTCCCAAAGAATCGTTCCTACTAAGTCCTATCCAACAGAGATGGAATACAAAGGAATCAATGGTACTGTCACTACCGCGAACTACCACACTCCTGAAGGTAGGGTGTATTTACGAAGTTATCTAGCCCAAACACCACGTTTGCACTAAGAATAACAACTTCAATTCAAGAGCGACAAGAATCAAAGTACTCTAATGAGTCGTAAACCGAAAAGAAATAAAGTCAAGTGATCTTACTCAAATATAAGGTTGATCCGCCAAAGAAGTCTCAAGATCAAGTGCAATGAAGCCTTTGATCCCAGAGGTACAAGCGTAGAGGAGTCACCGACAGATCCGGTACTTCCCCGTCTTCTCCTCTACTCTACTCTTTATCTCTCAAGAACAGATCTAGAACTCTAATTAAGTTCTTTGATTTATCCCTCAACTTTCTACTAATCTCTCTCAACTTGATCTAAGCTCTTCTAATTAGAGAGGTATGGCTCTAGCTATGATCGAGTCGAAGTCCGATGAATAATGATTTTCATGCCTAAGGCCGAGGTAGGATCATCCTTATATAGTCGTGGGCCGATGAATGCCGACCCTTGGATCAAACCGACCTTCAATAACGGTGTAGATACAACCTCAAAGTCGGTTTGAAACCGACCTAAGAAGATGAGGTCGACATGTGGGTCCCACCTGGCGGCCGGCCTATTTTTCTTCACTCGCGGCCGCCAAAGCCACAAGGCCCAGTCCGCCGTGTTCTTCCCGTGTCTTCTCGGTGTCTTCTAGAATGTTTTAGTTCACTTTTTGGATCGAAATTCACCAATGGTAAATCTTCTTATTATTTGGGGGTTTTCTCCTCGAGTTTTCCCAAGCATTTACCTGTTAAGTCCCCTCGAAAAGATATAAATTACCAAAACTTGTGGAACTCGTGTTAGTAAAATACCTATTCTATGTATTTATTCATTTTATAACATTATTATATGTTTAGTTGACACATAAAAATAGAGCTTAAGAGGTGTCAACAGCGGGCTATGCGACGCACGCGTGTCTGGGTGAGTGTTTGTCTCGTGGGCGAGTGGCATGCCGAGCGAAGGGTTTTTTTATATATATTTCACTTCTTCGCCGAGAGCTAGATCTAGGAGGCCGTCGACAAACGTAGACATTTGCCGAGAGCTCACCGACAACTCTCTCGGCAAAGCACGCTTTTTTTTTAAATACTTTCAACAAAAAAATCGGGCCCATGTGTCCCCTTATTCCCCTAGAGGTTTCTACCGCCGAGAGTTTCCTCTAAGACTCTCGGCAAAATGGGGCTTTGCCGAGAACACTTTGAAACCAGCTCTCGGCAAATCCATTTTTTTTTTATTTTGCCATCACATCCTTTTTTTACCTTAGATACAGTACATGGAGGTCCTTGTTCAAGTTTGCAATTTTTTTAAACATTTTACTATATTTCATGAATTTTCATGTATTATTTGAATTTCTTTTCAAAACTCAAATTTGAACCGCAAGTGACTCGAATTATGGATCTAAATGATTGGAAAAATGGTATACATGCTTGTGAGTCTATCTTTAGGCCTAATCCAGGTCCACGCCCTAAACTTCAAACATCTTGTGCGCGAAACATGTCCACTCACTTGTGGGTGAATCATTTTTAAATTCTATAAAATAAAAATTAAATAGAAGAATCATGAAATTTGACGAGTCATCGTGATATCGCATGTGTACGCCTGGTAAAAATTTGGAAAGGTTTATAGAGACCAGATTGAAAAATATCCTTCATCTAAATATAATTTTCATAGATCCTTTCTCTCGTCCAAAACACAAAAATATTTAATCACAATAAATTATCAACTCTGATTTTCATGCTATTATGTGTTGTTAGTACATTTAAATATCAAGTTAGATGACTTTCTTTGACTGCATATAATTTTTTTTGTGTGGGTTTTTCCTATGTCCACTCCGCTTCTTGTCTCGTCTAACACAAGCAGCAAGCATTCTAAAACACGCACACAACTAGCAAGCCAGCAACCACTCTACCCCCTGCGGCTCTACCCTGTAGGCCGTCGTTGACTCCCCCATTTAATTTCTGTACTGCCATGTGCTTATAGGCAACAAAAACTACGAAAACAATGCATGTGTCCAACCTCCAAATTTTGGGCTCTTCCTGTTCTATCATTCCTAGGCTGCTCGGCAGCCTTCAATCGAAAATACGGAACTGCCGCTTGCTTTACATGTTGGTGCGACCACCGGATGCGTTGGCAGCGTTGCTCGTCTGTATTGCGGTGTATCCAATCACAAATCATTCGTCTCGGCCATACTCCCATTTTTAGCCGGTGATAGGCACCAACACGTACAACAAGCGACTCTGTTGTTGGTTCTCTGAATATAATAGTTGTGTTTGATATGTATACTAAATAATACGTACACTTACGTGCGTAGTGCGCTCAACCCTGATACTGACACGAAAAACATATTCAGACTATATATAAGCGCTACACCCTGCGGCAATGGCATCGTTCTGAACATCTGGTGAACGACGGATCAAACGCCTGCTCTGATCGGTTACTCACCCGGCTGTTAGCTGCTCTGTGCTCTCTGCATAATGGCTTCGCGTACGGCACTGCTCATCGCCGCCACCATGGCCGTCGTCGTCGTCGTCGCTCTGCTCCCGACAACCGCGTCGTCGGCGGTCTACAGGGTCGGTAACGACTCCGGCTGGAGCCTAGGGGTGGACTACAACACCTGGGCCAGCGACAAGGAATTCCATAAAGGCGATATTCTCGGTACGTCGCTACACGTTGAACAACGATGAATGTGCGCTTGCGATTCACCGACTGATTACGTGTATGGTACGGATCGCGATTCTTGGCAGAGTTCGTTTACTCGAAGGGCTCCCACAACGTCGTGTTGGTGGACGCGACGGGCTACGAGACGTGCACCGCCGTGCCCAGCGATGCGCGGATGCTGACCTCCGGGGCGGACCGCGTGGAGCTTGGCGACGCAGCAGGGCACTTCTTTTTCATCTGCACCTTCGAGGGCCACTGCGAGTCAGGCATGAAGCTCCGCATCGACATCCCGTTGTCACTGCTACTGAAATGAACTTCCATAGCGTTTTTTTTTTTTTTTTTCCGTGGCGGTTTTTGAAACCACAACGCAGCTAAAGTCACGGTTAATCGATTAACCGGTTGTCTTTCCGTGCCGCCATAGTTAATGAATTAACTATGGCGGTTTTTGTTATTTAACCGCCATGATTAATTAATTTAAGATTAATAAAAAAATAAATCGTAAATATTATAAAATTATAAATTATGATGTACACAACATATTAAATAATAAAAACAGATAATATTTACACAAATCTTGAACATACATCACATTTTGTCATTCAAATCACATGTTTTCACGTTCAAGCACTTAGTTTAAAAGTTAATTACAAGCTGACCGGTGACCATCCTAAACTTAATCGATCGTTCGAGTTTGTCTAATCATCAAAAGGGCCACCCCACCTATAGTCGCTCATGTCTAACTTATTCCTCCAGTCCCGTAGTTCCCATAAACCTTCGTCTATAGCAAGCTGGCTCTCAGGGTCGAAGAAGTGGCCGCTAGGTAGCACAACGTCGTCAGTGACGGCCCTACAGATGTTGCCAACCAAATCCTTGAACGTAAGGTCCTTGTCGGCGTCTTTCATCCACCAATTTTTGGTGGTTCTCTTATTCAGCTCACGCCAGGTACTACGGTACACGTCACTGCGCCTCATAGCCCCGACAAGTATAGAAACCACACGGGGATGTGCTGCTCGCAGTCGCTTAGGGCACTGCATGCATGATATATGTACCAGAAAATAGTTAGAATATTATGAGAGCATTCAATATGGACGAGCAAACAAGAGTAATTAATGCTACCCTACCACTGACCTTGAGATTCAATCTAAGCCGTCCAACCAAGTCGGTTTGATCCAAGGGCTGAGATTCATTTCACCAGCCTATATAAGCAAGGGCAGGGGTACCCCTGAAACCTTAATTCATTAGTTAGAATTCAATATTGATTAGAGAGGGATCCTAATGTAAGGAACTCTCTCTTCTCAATATAGATCTACGGATTAGACTTCTCAATGTAATAGATTAGATCTAGTTGAGAGTTAGGGAGAGCGGAGCTGCGCTCCGGTTCTAGAGAGTCTTCAGAGTTATGGTATGTCTTTGTATTTTCACTCTACAAGACTTATACTTTATTATATTTATCTTTTCTATTTACTTTTATGTCTTTCATTCATGGTTAGTATAGTTATTATACTTTGTATAGGATCTTCACTCGCATCAAGTGCTCTAGTTATTCCGGTTAGCTAGAGTAGTAGTTAATAGTGTAGACATGGTGTCTAGACTAGAGGTTACTTGAGATTGCACCCGGTCCCACAGATAGTTTGTGGTAGCCCCACGTGGTGACAGCCCTGATGGCCGACGTATTCCACCACGTTCCGGTTGGTGTTTGTAGGACTTTAGTCAGAGCTTCCTAGCCCCCTTCTCATCCCTTTCTGTGGTTAGTGTTCTGATGTCCCAAAGTGTTATTGTGTGATTGCTATATCTATCCATACTTCAGTTACCTTAGAACCAAAGTATACTTCAGTTACCTTAGAACCAAAGTATTAGAGAATTAATTAGAAACCTTTGTCTCTCCCGTTGTCCTTTTGATTAGATAAGTTATTCATTTATCATAGTACTCTTTTAGTCATTATTAGTAAATTACTTTTATGCTTTAGTATTCAGTCTTGTTTATATATCATTTATCACTTACTCCACTTTAGTCTAGTTGGTTTGCTAAGTTAGTAGATACATGATTGTGAGTTATTAGAATTCTTTAGCCAAAGTTTCCCTGTGGATACGATACCCTAGAATACTCCCCTAGGGAAAAGCTACATTAATGTTCTGTGCGCTTGCAGAATCTTCTTATTCTTATAGCACTTAACACACATCAACATAGGCCATCCTCGTTGTCATCTCCGGTCAATCCGCACCGCCACCTCGAGTCGTTGTCGTTGACCTCAACAGTGTCCTCTTCGGAGCGCGGCAACCTACTCGCCGACGTACCCGAGAGATCGTGAGACGAGAGAAGGAGCCGTCGTGCAGTGGCGAGGAGAGGTGGAAAAGAGATAGGGTTAGGGTTGGTCGCCCTGCGGGGGGCGCAGGTGAACTCAAAGAAAGGAGGATCCGGCTGCGTTGTGCTCCTCCTCTGGCCACCCGTCGACGCATGCCGCTAGCTGCAGTTGCCACGCCGATGCGATTCGCGACCTCCGATCTCTCGTTTCGCACGCTGGTTCTCCTTGTTCGAGGCCACCACGTGCTTCCTGTCGACGGCTGCGGTAGACACCCGCTGCGCCGCGTTTTTACGAGAACGTTTCTTTAGGACCGCGTCCGTCGACGGTGGATTGTATATTTCTCGGTTACGCCATGGGGGCATTTCGCCGGAGGCACGCCGCTGCATCGCCAACGCGCACCGAAGTTTCACCGACGCAGAGGCGCCATAAAAGGGCGCGAGCCCCGGGCCGGCATTGCTTGCGCGAATCCAAGCTTCGGAATAGAATCACATGCCCCTGATCAATGCGCGCGCAGCCTGAGAGCTTCAAACTTCGAGCTCAAGTTGGCCGACCCATGGCACGCGATCTAGCACACGAGACACGTGCGCGCGTACGTGGAGGTTGACCAAACTAAACTAGCACTACGACCCACGACCACGAGGCCACGAGGCAGATCAATCGATCCCGGCCCGGAGCTCTGCTATAAAGGGAGGATGACGACGTGACGACGTCGATCAGCTCACAGCAAATCCACTGCTAGTAACTTCCAATAGTCCAGTAGATACGTAGCAAACCATGATGTCGCCGCACAGGCACAGCAGCAGCTCTCCAGTGTTCCCGTTGCTCGTGCTCACTGCTGCTGCTGTCACCTCCGGGGGCAGTTCTCGCCGCCGATGGCCACCCGCCATCGAAGCCCATCGTGACCCCCATCACCAAGGACTCCACCAACCTCTACACTATTCCCGTCCTGAACGGCGCGCCGCTGGTACTGGACCTCGCCGGCCAGCTGGTCTGGTCCACATGCCCGGCGTCGCAGGCCGCGAAACCGTGCGATCCCAAAGTGTGCAGGATCGCCAGGCGGAGCCACCCAGCCGGGTGCGGGAACGGCCAGCAGCAGCAGCCGGGGTCCCCGACGGACATTCAACCTGCACCGCGTACCCGTACAACCCGGCCAGCGGCCAGTGTGACGCCGGGACCGTCACCTCCGCGCGGCTGTCCGCCAACGCCACCGACGGCACGACCCCGCTGTTCCCGGTGTCCTTCTCCGTCTACGAGGTCTGCGCGCCCGGCGGGCTCCTGGGGTCGCTCCCTCCGGCGCCGCCGGCGTCGCGGGGTTGTCCAGGGACCCGCTGTCGCTGCCGTCCCAGGTCGCGTCCAGGCTCAAGGTGGCCCGGCAGTTCGCGCTCTGCCTCCCCGGCGTGGCCATCTTCGGCGGCGGCCCGTTCCACCTCCAGGGGTATCCACCGGTGGACATCGCCGAACGGCTCCGCCAGAACCCCGTGCCGCTCCTCAAGAACCGCAAGAACGGCGCCTACTACATCCGCCTCCACGGCATCGCCGTCAACCAGGAGCAGGTGCCCGTCGCGCCGGGCGCCTTCGACCTCGACGCCCACCACGGCACGGGCGGCGTCACCTTCAGCACCGTCACGCCCTACACGACGCTGCGGCACGACATCTTCAACGCGCTGGCCACAGCATTCGACGCGGTCACCACCGGCATCCCACGCCGGAAGCCCATCTCGCCCTTCCCGATGTGCTTCGACGCCTCCGAGTTCACCTCCACCCGGCTCGGCCCCGGCGTGGCCAACATCGACCTGATGCTCGACAACAGGAACTGGACAATCCCCGGTGCCAGCTCGCTGGTGCAGGTGAACGAAGGCACGCTGTGTCTGGCGTTCCTGCAAATGGTGGGGTCCGAGGCGGGGGTGCCCGGCTCGCCGGCGGTCATCATCGGCAGCTACCAGATGGAGAACAACCTGGTGCAGTTCGACCTGGAGAAGCAGACAGTCGGTATTAGCGGGCTGCTCTTCGGGATTCGCACCACCTGCGGCAACTTCAACTTCGGCAAGGGGAGCGCGTAGAATTAAGCAGCACGCACACAACGGCCAGCAACCTTTTGATTTGCATCCATATGATCGTAGGAGTCCAGCGCCACACGTGCGCCGCCGCCGTTTAGTTTTTCTGTGTTTATAGTTTTGCATGGCCTTGCTTCACTGCATCTAGTTCAGTGGTCAGTTATTTCTGTGTACTGTCGTGTTAGCAGAGGAAATAAAATTGTTTCAGCTCCTCTGAGTTGAGATATTTTTCTCAATCATGAAAAAAAGGATTGCCCGTCTTTGTATTAAGAAAGCGAGAAGTGTTCGATACAACGCACCTTAGCGACGCCCTAGGAGGCAACGAGTGGGACATGAATGTTCAGGCCCTCCCTAGTGAGTTGAGATATGTTGCGTGCAAATATCTGATACTCCTATTACTCTACTTACTCGCCACTGCGGATGAAAAGTTTGTTTCCCTCGATAGTACTCTCTCTCTCTCTCTCACCGCTTTCCAAGATGTGAAATTTTGATATGAAATAGGCGTCTCCCTCAATGCACAGTTTCATAGACTCACGGATCTCACATCCTCTCTCTCTCATTGCATGGTTTAATTACATAGTTCCATGTTGAAACGCTATTTATGTCTCAATGGGGGTTTCACACCGTTTCCAACGCATGTGAAACAGTGCCCAAAGGTTTCACCATGGTGAAACTCTTTCCTTCTCTCTCCTAGGAGTTTCATGCAAAAAGTGAAGTTTTGCTGATGTGACGCTGTATTTAATGTGCATGAAACACTCATAAAACCCCCCATTGAGACTGGCCTCATAAAGCTTTTTTTTTTTTGTCCAAGCTTAATCCTAAGTGGTCAATACTTTAAGTTTTGATCATTAATTCTTTAAAATCGGTACAGTTTAATATTATAAGATTTATGTATTTAGATTCATCATGCGAAATGCTTTCATAATATATATTGATGGTCAAAAGTAGAAATGATTGACTTATTAGGACCAAAATACGGGTGAATGGCCCGATCGCGAAAAACTTATTAGGACCAAACAAAATCTGTAAACCTTTTCCCCTTTAACAAATGGAGTGCTTCACAAAAACTTGACTTTGGTGGTCCAAAATGGACAACCAGTTGGTACGAAAGCAGGTACAATAATGGGCTATAAGCCAACCTAGTCAGCAATTTTTGATGACGTGGAGGGGAGAAGGGAAGAGAGAGAAGAGAGCTTGACTCTTGTTCTGGCACCAAGCTGGGCACGGATGCATAGATATTAGTGGGTCCCAATAAATATGGATGTGAGGAGCAATAGGAAAGAGAAGAGAAACAAATAATAATAAAGAAACTTTACAGCCAACTAAGAGACTAATTGTTGTATAGCTTGGCTCTTACTACTTGGCTTATAGCCAAACACTTGGCTCTACTATTACTATTAGCCATGCTCTACGTGAGGAGGTCCTGCTCCGATCTATAAGCAGTGTTTTAACATTCATTTCCCCCCCTAAAATAAGTAGCATTCTCACTTTCCAATACAATTGTATCTCTGTCTCTATATCTCCCCTCCTCTACTCCTCGCTTTATGTGCACTCTCTATCTCTCTCCTCTTCCATAATCCTCGCGCAAAAAACCTTAAACGCCACTTATTTTGAGACCAAGGTAGTTTCTTCACTATTGAGGGATCTCTTGGGAATATGTACTTCCAATGCATGTTTTGTGGTGGTGTCTATACCAATTAGGGTGTGTTTAACACTGCTTTACAAACTCTGCTCCACAACCTTCACCGTAGAGCAGCTCCTATAGATGTACAACGGGCGGTCGGACGCCCGCTGCCCGCCGGGGCCGGCGGGCCGCCTGGCCGCGGGCCGCTGTCGGGCCACGGCCGCACCGCACGCCGCGTGCCTCCACCGCGTGCCCGGGCGCGACCTCGGCCCATGGCCCGTCCGTGGGCCATTTTACCCCACGGGCCGCGTCGCCGCCGGGGATCGGCCGCCCACGCCGGCCGGCGTCGCTGTCCTCGCTTCCGCGCCGCCCGCGCTGCCGTCTCGGCGCCGGCGCCTGCCGCCCGCCGCGCCGCCGCCGCCCTGCTAGGCCGCCCGCCGCAAGATCTCGGAGCGCCACGGGTGCGAGCTTGTGGTCGCCGTGGCCGGTCCGCCCGCTATCGCCGCTTCCGCCGCCCCTACGCCCGGTGCTGCTCGATAGGGTTGGGAACGACTCGAGTCGAGGAGTCGAGTGGTGTGTGTCGAGGATGGCCGGATAGGGTTGGGATGGTGCCGGGCCGGCGCAGAGTCCTTTTCCTTTTTTTTTTTTTTTTTTTTTAAGTGGAGATTAGGGATGGGCCTTTTCCTTATGGGCTGATTTCTGTATAGTTGTATTTATCACCGGGCCGCCACCGGTCGCGTGCGCCGGCGCGTGCCACGGGCCGAGGCAGCGGCCCATGGCCCGTCCGGCTATCGGGCCGTGCCGCCCGCGGGCCCGCCACCACCGGGACCGGGCCGTGCGTGCATCGGGCCAAAATCCCGGCCACGGACCGCCACCATGCCGCGGGCCGTTTGTACATCTATAGCGAGCCCACAAAAACGGAGTTTGTGAAGCATCCCTTTAGGTGCTCTCACAACTATAACTTTTTTTTTCTTGAACCGAGTGTGTGGAGTTAAAATAGTTTGGTTGAAAAATATAGAATGGATCGAGCAGTCCCAAACATCCCCTCAGTACATGCAAAATTTTGATGTGGCATGTGTTTTATTGAGGAAAGAGAATGGCACCGGGTCTCATGCAGGAAACTAGACCTACACAAGAACTAATTAAGGAGGCAAGAAAGGAGATTGGAAGGGACCGGGATAAGATAAATGAGATGATTGAGTGTGAACATATTTTGAAAAAAAAAATGACTATTATTGGAGCTATGGTTTATAGAGTTGGTGTCTATACGTATAGAAACTACAGAAGAGAACAAATCGCACTTTATGGCCAAAAGAAAACTTAACAAAGCTTTAACACACTCTACGCCTCTACGGCAAATGTATCTGATCATCAAGGTTACATTCACCCTATAAAATCCTTAGTTCTCACGAATATCCTTTGGGGTGATACTTTATTGCGCAGCTTCAGGGACTAAACGTTGTGGCCTTCTTGACTACCAATGTGGTAATCCACTACAAAACACATACTCCATAAGCACTTGTGTTCTTCAGTCACCAAAATCCCAAATCACAAATTGAGTCCTAGATTCGTTCATACAGACATTGAATCTTTGGTTTAACCTAAAGTGTTCGATCACTCTTAAAATCAGTTGTGTGACACAGGTCACCTCTGTTTCACAAAACATGATTACCATTGATTCAATTTTGTGAAATAGAGTTGACTTGTGCCACACGACTGATTTTAAGAGTCATCATGCTACTTAGCATGATCATCCTAGTGTTGGCACTAAAGACGACCAGCAGTTCATGTGTTCCTTCACATCACTCCATACAGCAATGAAATGCAGCTCATCCAAGGAGATCAACGAACCTATTGAAATTTTCATGCGAGGAGCCGCCCTCACCGACGCACCTGCAAGCAGCATCCTTCAGCATCCGTGCCCTGTCTGCGATCCCCTCGTCACCGGCTACTTGGTTCACCTTGCTGCTCACCTCCTCCTTGGACACGACGCCATCCTCGCCGGACGACACCGCCAAGCCGGTCCTCCAGATGTCGCATATGTAGCTCCGGTTCGCAAACTGGTCGACAAAGTATGGCCAGCACAGGAAGCGCGCGCCGTTCCTCACCCCTTCCATGGTCGAGTTCCACCCGCAGTGCGACACGAAGCACGCCACTGCACGGTGCGCCAGGACCTTCTGCTGGGCGCACCAGCTGACCACCATGCCCCTGCCGGCGACGCGGCCCTGGAACTCGTCGAACCACGTCTTGACCAGGCCGGCGCCGGTCGTGAAGTCCGGTCGCACCACCCAGAGGAAGGGCCTGCCGGTGAGCTCCAGCCCCAGCGCGAGCTCCTCCAACTGCCGCGGGTTGAAGATGGCGAAGCTGCCGAACGCGACGTACACGACCGAGCCGTCGGGCTGCGCGTCCAGCCACCGCAGGCATCCCGTGTCCTCGGGCAGCAGCTGCCCCACGGGCTTCCGCAGCTCCGCGTCGGCGAACAGCGGGCCGATGGGCAGGATGCCGGGGAGCGATTCGAACGCCGCGGCCTCGGCGTCGCGGAACGAATTGCACACGATGATCTCCGCGTGGCTGCGGGCCGCCTGGGTGTTCCGGGTCACCAGCTGGTAGGCGACTTCCTGCCCTGCCACGTCGCCGTCGATGCTCCACGGCATCTGCGATGGGCAGAGCGGCGGTATCCCCGGGGCGAGCTCGAACAAACCGTGACGCTTTGGGAAGCCTGCGTTTTTTACACAGATCGATGTTTAGCGCTTCAACATTTTCACCAGATGCACTTTGACTTTTCTGTAAATTTTTCCCTTGGAATATACGTACCCTTATCGTCGAAGTAGCCCTCCTCTATCAGTTGTGGGACCTTCAACAGCGTCCATAGGCACGCCGCGGAGCCGGGAAAGACGGCGGCCACCCGGACGCCGAGGTTGCAGGCAGCCTCGAAGCACATGCCCATGTTCACGTCCCCGACGAGCCACTTGACCTTGGTCTCCCTGATGAGCCGCTCCACGTAGCCTGGCACGCGCCGCGACAGCCCGTCCAGGAACCTGCTGAGGTCCCTGCGGTCGTCGCCGTCGGCCAGCCCATCTGGGACGGAGACCAGTCGGATCCCGTCCAATTGCGCGCTGCCGCCACCGGCCGGCAGCCGCAGGGCGTCGAGCACGAGGGCGTGGATGGGCTCGGTGGTGACGAAGGTAACATGGAAGCCGCGGTCGACGAGGCGGTGCGATAGCTCCATGAGCGGCGTGACGTGGCCCTGCGCCGGGAACGGTAGGACCATGACGTGAGGGTGAGGCGCCGCAGTGGCCGTGCCCATGGCCATCGGTTGCTACCTCGCTCTCTCTCTAAACTTCCTCCGCGGGAGCAGGTTGGCTGTGCAGGTACTCCCTCCGTCTCACGAAAGACTGCAATCCAGGGTTTAAATTTTTTCTCAAAAAAAAACGCTAAAGTGGGCAGCTGTACAACCCGCCAGCATGCACCAGACTTCTCGAGAGAAAAAAAATCCCAAGACCAGTGCCTTCTCGTCCACTCGTTTGGGAAGGCAGCAAATGCCGCAGCCGGACCGAAATTAAAAATAAAAATTCGACCACACCTTCCCCATCCTCATCCACTCCTTTCCTCTACCGCACCTTTCCCTCCCGCATCGATCGCATCCTCCGCCCCCTCCCGCATCGGCCCTGCATCTCGACTCCGGAGCTCCCAACCCTTCCCAGATCGAGCCCAATCTGGTTCCCTCGTTCCTCTTCCAGTCTTCCTGATCTCGTCCTCGTTCTGCCATGTCTGGTGGCGGCAGGTGCTCGAGGCGTCGCCGGTGGAGCCGTCGCCGATGGAGCCGCCGCCGGCATGAGGGTGGCACCAAGATATGTGACGCTGCTGATGGTGTGGAGTGTGTCCAGAAGCCGGGCAATGTTGGGATCGAAAGTGACACCAAAGGAGGCAAAGACTCCATCTGTGTGCTTCCACGAAGTCGCCTGCGCGTCAACGCCGAAGGCATCCCGTACGTGCTCGATTCCGAGGATGAAGAGGACGACGCTGGCGGCGTAGTGGTGGCTGCCCAAGGTGCTGCGACTGCGAACGGCGCGGATCAAATTGCACTCTTTGGTGGGACGGAGGGAGTATGTGTTTTTACTTTGGAGTGTAGCGTGAGTGCGTAACAATCGATGCTGAAAAACATATTCTAGGAGAACTGACAGCGATTGAAATACGCGCCCATGGCGTGCTCTTTAAAAAACAAAGAACTGACAGCGATTCCAAAAACCATTCGACCACACACAGACACTGGTGCGTTTATTTGCTTGGGCCAACTGGACCACCTCACTCTAGGTGTGCAACCTGAGGTGTGTTGTTTGACGTCTCGAACACGGTTAGCACGGACCTAGGCCTGGGCCCGGATTTTTCATTTCTATAGAGCCCGGCTCGCGTGGGTGGGCATTTGTTGGCTTCCGCAGAGCACCCACACCAGGTTCCACGACGGACAGCCAGCAGAGTGCACACGACGAGCTGACGAGCTGGGCGGCCGCCGGCCGACCCAGCTTGCTGCTTGTCGGCTACCGCGCGCGCCACTAGACTAGCAGAGGCAGAGCGCGGCCACAAAGGTCGCGAAGGTCGTGACTCGTGACTCGTGAGGCGGCGAGGGTTTTCATAATGGATATGTTTAGAGTCATTAAAGCAGTGCTTAAAACACTATATGATCTTAGAAGATTAAACCAAATTAAGAAATTTAAAGATACATCGTCTTTCATAAGATGGAGTAATCTAGGGGGCATGGTTTAAAAGACCTAACTTTTTTTTTTTTTTTTTGATCTCATCCAGATGCAAATATAGTATATGTTCATGTACAACTCACACCACCACTACACACGCACACCACACTCACACCTACGCGTACACGAACAAACCAACAACTACACACAGACACAGACCACGTCTTTGTAGAGATCACCGGAATAATCCGTAGATAACGGGCACGTCATAATCACATTGTGGCTCCACGCGTGAGAGGCTGCAGATTTATTTGGGAACTACCGTTCCCGGTGGGAAAATCGCGGCCGAGCGCACTCGAACTCACGACCGGTGGCGTCCACACCCAGAGCGCTCAGCAACTGAGCTACGGCTCAGTCCCCTTAAAAGACCTAACTCAAGATAGAGCAATTAGGGGAGTCATTGAACCATGCATGCTACAACTTGAATACTGCCAGATTTGCGATACAGTTCAACATGACTTGTCTTTAGCAGCCGCCACGCAAAGACATGGATAAAACTAGTCCACTCTCGGCTCTCGCTGAATAAGGCTACTTTGGTTGGTTGGCATGCCTAAATTTTTCCACTCCAAAGGAACAGACCACAGGAGACCAAACATTTCAGACGACTAAACTTCCACAAGTGCATAAGCAAAACAATGCCGTGCCGAGTTCAGAGTTAGTTGGGCAAAACTTCAAACAATTGCACCGCGAGTGATTGCTCGTCCTTCTCTGATTACTTTTGTTGCAAACATCAGTAATGAGCTCATGTGAAAGGGACGTCTCAGTCTCAGCAGTGGCATGCTCTCCTGCTCGGAACGAGTACACGTTTACAGTTACAGGGGTCGTGCGCTCAGCTTCTGCCGTCTGCGTGTTGCCGAGTTGCATGAAATAGCTGTAGCCTCTGCAGATTTTAGAACCATATTAGGCATGATGTTCTGTTTCCGTCAACTGCCATTCTCTCTGACTCCACAAACTGCGTTTGTCCAAAGCTATCTTGCACAGTACAGTGCAGTTTCGACAGTCTTTCGTGACGCCAAAACCAGCAGCCTGATTCGTTGAATCATTAGCGCCATGGCTATCACACAACATTTTGCATTACTTGAGGCCATGAATCCTCCAGGAAAATATTCCAGGGAAAAGAAAGGTGAAATCCAATCTAGATTGTTCAACAGCCTTAACTTGAAAATTTATCGGTGTTGTATGAAAAATTATTCATTCTTAGTATAAACACGCCGCCAAAGGCTTTTGCGTGATTGAGAAAAAAAAAACCTGAAAAATTATAATTGATCGAAACTCCAAAATGTCGGTAATCTTCGTGGACGAGCCTGTTTCGGGCTAGCCGTCCCAGGGCAGCCGACGCTTTGTGAGAGAATGATCTTCCGACCGGCTTTGGGGAGATGCGGTGATAGAAAATACTGCTGACTGGCTGGTAAACCTTTAATTCCTTGAGTGCTGGTTCAGGCCTATCCCAAGTCTAATGTTCCACTAATTGAATTCGCTTTTTGTGGCTAGCATCAATTTTCTCAGGAACTGCTACTCCTAGTTGCTGGTAGAATTCAGGATATTTTTTTAATACGGTTAAAAATTTCTGTTTCTGTGAAATTAAAATGATTTATGTGAAACTTCTGTTCGAAGCATGTGGAATTCCTACCTTCAAAACAAGCAGACGTTACATATGGTACAGTTCACACGACTTGTTCTTTAGCGCCGTGCAAAGATTGGCATATGGATAGCGCTAGTCCACTCTAGGTGATGCAAGGCATGACGCATCTGCGTGGATGTGGATGAGTTCGCCTTCAAATTCAGCCACAGGCTATATATAATATATATGCATCTCCTGACCCACAGGAAGTGGCGCCGTTGCAATCGACACGACCTCTGAATCTGATACTGATAGTGCAGCCCAGAGCTCACGATCGCCCTGCAGCCAGCCAGCAGCCATTTGCCAGCACATCCTCCTCCTCCATCCATGGCGGCGTCTCCCCATCGGCCTTGTGTAATGATGCTGCCGTTCGCCGCGCAGGGCCATGTCATGCCACTCATGGAGCTCTCCCACCGGCTCGTCGAGCACGGCTTCGAGGTCGTCTTCGTGAACACCGACTTCAACCATGCTCGCATCCTCACGGCCCTCGCAGGAGCGGCGCCTGCCGCCGGGATCGACCTGATCTCCTTCCCGGACGGCATGGGCCCAGACGGCGACCGCACGGACATCGGCAA
The DNA here is from genome assembly GCA_015847255.1 of Hyparrhenia diplandra. Lineage (NCBI taxonomy): Eukaryota > Viridiplantae > Streptophyta > Magnoliopsida > Poales > Poaceae > Hyparrhenia > Hyparrhenia diplandra. The sequence continues at coordinate 107,183 of JADLZK010002225.1, read as the reverse complement.
GGTGCTCGACGGCTTGCCGGCAGCGATGCTCGGCGGCATCGAGGAGACGATCAGGTCCAGGAACATCATGTGGGTGGTGGCCGACGTGTCCATGAGCTTCGTGCTGGAGCTAGTCCCCAAGGTGGGCGTGCGTGTCGCCTTGTTCTCCACTTTCTCCGCTGCCATCTTCGCGCTGAGAATGCACCTTCCCAAGATGATAGAGGATGGCATCATCGACGAGACGGGTAAGAGCAAAATCACCTTGTTATATGAATATAAGATCAGGAAAATGATGATGGTTCTACGTTCGCAGGGAATGTGAAAAGGAACGAGAGGATCCAGCTGAACCCCAAGATGCCGGCGATCGACGCCTCCAAGCTTCCCTGGATCACCCTTGGCAAGAGCCCTGAGTCACGCAGAGCCATGATCCAGAGCACGATCGCGACCAACCTGACACTTGCCCTCGCCGACACTATCATCTGCAACACTTTCCAGGAGATCGAGTCAGTGGCGCTGGCACACCTTCCCCATACCAGCGGTCGCCATCGGCCCGCTGGAGGCGCCCAAGTCGTCGTCGGCGGCGGCGGCCGGCCATTTCTGGGCGCAAGACGAGACCTGTCTCCGCTGGCTCGACGCGCAGGCTCCCGGCTCGGTCGTCTACGTGGCGTTCGGGAGCCTCACGGTGTTCGACGCAGAACGGCTGCAGGAGCTGGCCGACGGCCTGGCGCTCACCGGGCGGCCGTTCCTGTGGGTTGTCCGGCCGAACTTCGCCGACGGTGTCGGCGAGGGCTGGCTCGACGGGTTCCGGCGCCGCGTTGGAGACAAGGGGCTCGTCGTAGGCTGGGCTCCCCAGCAGCGCGTGCTCGCACTCCTCCGGTGGCGTGCTTCGTGACGCACTGCGGGTGGAACTCAACCATGGAAGCGGTGCGGCATGGCGTCCGGCTCCTCTGCTGGCCCTACTTCGCCGACCAGTTCCTGAACCAGAGCTACATCTGCGACCTGTGGGGCGTTGGGTTGAAGATGTGCGCCGACGGGAGGGGCATTGTCACCAAGGAGGAGATCAGGGACAAGGTGGCGCGGCTGCTTGGGGACGAGGAGATCAAGGCGAAGACGGTCGCCTTGAAGAGCGCGGCGTGCGCCAGCGTCGCGGATGGAGGGTCCTCGCATCAGGATTTGCTCAAGTTGGTGAATCTGCTAAGAGAAAATTAGTCTTCATGTCAAAAAATGTTTCAGAGTTTAGTGGTCAGGGGCTTATATATTCATCGGAGCCGTTAGAAAAATAAAAATGGATGATTGTTTCAAAATAAAAAAAAATGGATGTGCAAACATGTTACGTGGACCATGTCTCATCGTGTTGTTTTCGGCAAGGCAACAATAAAAAGATTCTTCGCGTTTTTAAACTGTACTCCCTCCCACCCACAGTTTGTCGTTTTGACTTTTAAACTTCATGTTTGACCGTCCGTCTTATTCAAAAATATTTATACAAATAATAAAATAAATCAATCAATATCAAGTATCTTTATTGATAAAATAAGTTATAAAAAATAAATTATATTTGTGCAAAATTTTTTTGAATAGGGACGAATCATGTAAAAAGATGGCCACGAAATCCGCGCGACAAACTCAACCGACGGAGGGAGTATACCACTATAGAGAGAGAGAGATTTTGCAATGCACAAGTATGGAACAATGGACCATGTCCTGAAAGCGACAACGGATAACATCTCTTAATCTGGCTAAGTGCCATGAAAAGTTCCAGACAAGAAACCAATAGCTAGATTGATGTATAACTGGCCGAATCCTGAATGCCTACCATTTATATATTTTTTATACCAACCAAGCAAACACTACTAGTACTAGAAATGCAATTTGTTCATATACAAATAGAATGCATTTGATTACTTCCATATCGAGTATGGTAAAGCTAATATCGACACAAAAGAGGGTATATCACTCAGAATTCCGCCGAGATTGTCTTCTTCAATTTCAGGGAGGGTGTAGGTAAGGGAATATTACCACTGGTCCCCTTGCTTGTACAAAAATCCTGTCCCAGTAACAGTAAGCCTGGTTTGGTGGCAAAACTTAGTTGTCAGTTGTCACGAATTTGGCAGCCTCCACAAATAGACACGAGACAACTCGACAATCGACATGGCTGGAAATTCATCGATATGAACCATTTGTCAAATAAGAAACCGACAGGCAAACAGACGAGCACCAAAGGATCCTTGTGGATGTGAGATCTGATCATCTGATGCAGAAAGACGAGCACCCATGGATTCTTGCTGATGTCTGAAGCGGCTGCACCCGGCGGATAGTCATATGCATGCACTCGACCTCTCTCTTATCGATATATTCCACAGGAGCAGCAAGCAGCCAACAGCAGCAGACTCTGAGCTGACATTGCAACCCACGGACTCTCGGTGCCGCCGTATACCACCACACCGCACACACGCTACCTGCTTACAAGCCTCCATGGCCGCGGCTCCTCCTCCTCCTCCCCGGCCTCGTGTCATGGTGCTGCCCTTCCCTGCCCAGGGTCATATCATGCCGCTCATGGAGCTGTCCCACCGCCTCGTCGACCATGGCTTCGAGGTCGACTTCGTGAACACGGACTTCAACCACGCCCGCATCCTCACAGCCTTGGCGGCAGGCGGAGAGGCCGGGGCAGCTGTCCATGCCGGCATCCACTTGGTCTCTTTCCCAGACGGCATGGAGCCCGACGGCGACCGCGCAGACATCGTTGCACTGGCTCAGGGCTTGTCGGCTTCGATGCTCGGCCACCTTGAAGAGCTGATCAGAGCTCACAAGACAAGGTGGGTGGTGGCTGATGTCTCCATGAGCTGGGTGCTGGACCTGGCCGGCACGGTGGGGTGCGCGTCGCCTTCTTCGTGACCTATGCGGCCGCCACCTTCGCGCTGAGGATGCTTATTCCCAAGCTGGTAGAGGATGGCATCATTGACGAAAATGGTAAGAGCAAACGACCAAACCCAATTTCTTTGTCATCTGTACTCTCCAGACTCCATATCAGAATTCTTCATGCTGGCCATGGGTGTTTCCGTGCGCAGCGGAGGTGAAGAGGAATGAGAGGATCAAGCTGAGCCCCAGCACACCAGCCATCGACGCCGCCGACATCCCCTGGGTTAGGTTTCGAACCCCCATGATAAAAGGCATAGAGAAATCCAACTCAAAGTTCGAGCTCGCTGACACCATTGTCTGCAACACGTTCCATGCGATCGAGTCCGAGGCGCTGGCGCTCCTCCCCAAGGTGCCACTAGCCATCGGCCCCCTTGAGGCGCCGTCGTCGAACTCAGCCAGCCAGCTCTGGCCTGAAGAACCGGCCTGCCTCGCCTGGCTCGACACCCAGGCCCACGGATCAGTTGTCTATGTGGCGTTCGGGAGCTTTACGGTCTTCGACACTGCAAGGCTCCAGGAGTTCGCCGACGGGCTGGCGCTCACCGGACGCCCGTTCCTGTGGGTGGTCCGGCCCAACTTTGCCAACGGCGTCGATGAAGGCTGGCTCGACCAGTTCAGACGACATATTGGAGACAAGGGCCTAGTCGTCGGCTGGGCTCCCCAACAGCGGGTGCTCTCGCACCCTGCGGTGGCATGCTTCATCTCCCACTGCGGATGGAACTCGACCATGGAAGGGGTGCGTCACGGCGTCCCGTTTCTGTGTTGTCCATACTTTGCCGACCAGTTCTTGAACCAGAACTACATCTGCGACGTGTGGGGCACGGGCTTGAGGATTGACGCTGACGACGAACGGGGCATCTTCACCAAGGAGGAGATCAGGGACAAGGTCAACCAGCTGCTCGGCGATGATGGGATTAGAGCCAGGGCACTGTCTTTTGAAGAGAGCAGCGTGCGAGAGTACCGCAAGTGGAGGGCCCTCGCATCAGGATCTGCTCAAGTTTGTAAACCTGCTGAGAGAACAATAATCTTCAGCTTGTCATTCAAAGGTCATTTGGTTAGATAAATATTGTCTGCAGGACTGCAGAGTCGCATTCAAAAGTTGGGTAGACAGACATGGAGAAAAAGATCCAAAGTCTTTGTTACTAGCCAATGCATTGTCAGTTTGTCACCTCATGGGCCACATACTGAAAGTGAAACCTAGCTAAGATACTGCCTTTTGTATATATCAATCTGGATTTTTTTTAAAAACAATCTTAGGTGGGCAAAATGCCTATGGAAGTTGCAAAGTATAACAGATTACAAAATTAAGCAGAGGAATGCTGAATGCCTTCTCACGAGCCACCAAAACTGAGCCAACAGAATGCAGAGTTCACCAGACTACCACGAATGTTCATGAATCAGACTCGCTCTCAAATAACTAATTATTAGGTAAGGAATTACACAGCATAGTAGATTCAGGCTTACCGAAAATAATGGAGATGCTCCATCAGACCAGGCCATGACATGACAGTGAAGTAATTTCCAAGACAATCTGTACTATTTCAGCAGAGTATGCAAATCAGCATGAGCTCTCTCTCCACAAGTAGATCAACACTAATAAAAATCAAAAATAAGAAAAAGTTTATGTACAGAATGTAATGGTTAACCGTGGTTGTGATTACCTTTTGGACATAATGGGGTATTTTGATGTACTTGTGGAGGGTCGCTTATTTTCATCATTAGCAAGAATTGTAATTTCCTTTATATGGAGGGTCAATATCTTTGAACCACTGGAACCTAGTGAAACTTTTTATGCATAGGTACAACCAAAACTAGGAGAGTTCAACAGCAGGCATCTCAACCACGTGCATATAAGCGAATATATGTGGTTATTTTGTTTGCCAACAAGATAGAAAAACAAAGGGGTCAACTATGGACTGAATGATTGTGAAGATGACATTTTCTTTGGAAAAGGTAGACCTATATTCAGCAGGCTACAAATTTGCTGATGTATGGTCTGATGCAACAACCATGATTTTGGCAACCTTTATATGCAAGTATCAGAGAGGGAGGATCCTCTCATGTGAACTTGCTGAGGCTTGTGATTTTTTTTTTTTTTAAAAGATCCGGTTACCTGGCTTTGATTGACACTAAAGAGTTAGCATGCAATAATGATTACATGCGCGAAAAGCACTCCTTACCGCAGCCTAGGCTGCAAAGGTTTTAGGATATTAGAAACTGATTACTCGCTACCGGTTTGGGCGATTATTGGGGACTCTAGAGTTGTCTCCCCCACTAAGGACTGGCTGCACTTATTTAGATCTTGATAATGATCCCAGGCCGGTGAATTTGGTACAAGAAGGATGATGTTCCAGAATTTAGACTCCGTTTCCACATACAGTTTAGTGCAATATTGCAGAGTTTGGTTCTGTGATTAATTGCTTGTTTTGCCAGTATCTATATATGTGTAACTCATAAAGTGTGCATGCTATTCTGCAGGAGTTCCACAGATGGTGGAGTTGTTGATGTGTTTAATTAACATAATAGCAATTCGAAAAAAAAAAAAAAAAAAACAGAACGGACACCACGAAAGGCATTGGGATGCCTCTCAGTGTCACAGCCAATTCATGGGAGTAAACATTGAGGCAGACAATCCATGGAAAAGCTCTAGGTGTTCAAACATTATTCTAGATGGTGAAGGGGCCCACTGCTACTTACTGGAAGATTATTGTGTTTCTCCCAGAACGGGCTCTTCCCAAATTTCATTGCCGAAGCAGCAAACTTACAAAATTGAACCAAGTTACCAAGTGTGTTTGAATCAATAAAGAGTACTACAAAGAACGCAACGCACAGGTTTGCAAGACAAAGTTCACCCAAACTAGTTACTGAAAGTGACACTGAAACAGCAACTTGGTAAACTGCGATGCTTAAGTCAAATCTCTTGATTAGCGCATGCTAGAGCGACTAGGTACAGCCGTAGAGCCAATATCCAAGAAATAGCAGTTCCAAAAAAAAAACTTTTATTTCAGACGAATTACCATGTCATCACCTTTTAGTTGGTCAAATTTCAAGGAGAATTGTAATTTCCTTTCTACAGAGTTCAGCAGCAGCAGGCATCTCAGCCATGTGCACATAAGTGAATGTCTTTGGACCCACTTGTGTAGTGAAACTTTTTTTATGCATAAATACATCAGACAACCAAAACTAGAAAGTTCAGCAGCAGGAATCTCAGCCATGTGCACATAAGTGAATGTATGGCGGTTATTTTGCTTGCCCGGCAAGATAGAGAAAACAAAGTCGTCAACTCTGGACTGAATGATTGTGAAGATAACCTTTTTCTTAAAAAATCCGACCCATTCCCCAAAAAAAACGGAACAGAATGTAATATGTTAACCATGATTGTGGTTAACTTTTGGAAATGAGATTTCAGAAATATGTTGGTTTAACTTTGAAGTTAGAGCCAATATCCAAGAAGTTTCTAAAATATTCTTATTTTTCAGATGAATTACCATGTCATCGCCTTTAGTTGGTGAAATTCCTAGGAAGAATTGTAATTTCCCTTTTAAGGAGGTCCAGTATCTTTGAAGTTTGAACCCATTGGAATCTAGTGAAACATTTTATGCATATAATGGATAGGCACAACCAAAACTAGTAGAAGAGATCAGCAGCGGCATCTCAGCCACGTGCATATAAGTGAATATATGGCAGTATTTTGCTTGCCCGGCAAGATAGAGAAAACAAAGAGGTCAACTATGGACTGAATGGTTGTGAAGATAACCTTTTCTTTGGAAAAGGTAGACCAATATTCAGCAGGCTACAAATTTGCTGATGTATGGTCTGATGCAACAACCATGATTTTAGTGCCCTTTATATGCACACGCGATGGACCAATCTGGTTACACCCACCCACAAGGAAGCATTGACCCCACAAACTGTTTGTAGCCACAACAGAAACAACCTTCATGGCTTCTGCTGCTCCTAAACCTCATGTCATGGTGCTACCCCTCCCTGCACAAGGTCATGTCATTCCACTCATGGAGTTGTCCCATAGGCTAGTCGACTACGGATTCAAGATTGACTTCATAAACACCGAGTTCAACCACGATCGTATCTTCAAGTCCATGCAAAAAAAGGAGCAATCCCTGAGGGGTTTACACATGCTCTCAATTCCAGATGGTATGGACCCTGATGATGATCACACTGACATTGGCAAGATGGTCGGGGCTTATCGGCTGCCATGCTCAGCCCCCTTGAGGAGATGATCAGAAGCAAGAAGATAAAATGGGTGATAGCAGATGTGTCTATGAGCTGGGTGCTAGAATTGACAGATACAGTGGGAGTACGTATTGCTTTGTTCTCAACTTACTCAGCATCTGTGTTTGCACTAAGGATGAAACTGCCCAAACTGATCGAGGATGGTATTATTGATGAAAGCGGTAAGAAATATTCAAATCATCTTTAGCATAAATTGTTCCATACTGTCATGTTCCTCTTTACATCCTATGTCCTAATGACCAATGAAAGACCATTGAATTTAATACAGGGAATGTGAAAGTGCATGAGATGATCCAACTGACGCCACCCATTGATTCAACTGAGATCCCCTGGGTCAGCCTGGGCAGCACCCCAGAAAGACGCAGAGTGAACATACAGAAGGTCATTAGGACTAACCGATTGATAGCGCTTGCTGAGGCCATCATCTGCAACACATTCAGAGAAGCAGAACCTGAAGCATTGGCTGTCCTCCCCAATGCATTACCCGTAGGTCCACTGGTAGTGCCGACGTCAAAGCCGACTGGTCAGTTTTTGTCTGAAGACCTGACCTGCCTCACCTGGCTTGACACACAAGCCCCGGGCTCTGTCATATACGTGGCATTTGGGAGCTCCACTGTCTTTGACGCGGCAAGATTCCATGAACTCGCCAATGGACTTGTGTTATCTGGCTGGCCGTTCATATGGGTGGTTCGGCCAAACTTCACCAAAGAAATCGATGAGGATTGGTTCAACCAGTTCAAGCAAAGTGTCAGTGGAAAGGACAGATCGTTACTTGGGCTCCCCAGCAAAGGGTGCTGTCACACCCTTCAGTCGCTTGTTTCATGACACACTGTGGGTGGAACTCGACGATGGAAGCTGTGCTGCATGGTGTCCCGTTCTTGTGCTGCCCCTACTTTGCTGACCAGTTCTGTAACCAGAGCTACGTCTGCAATGTGTGGAAGACAGGCCTGAAGCTTTGTTCCAATGAGCAAGGGGTCGTCACAAGGGAGGAGATCAAGGAAAAGGTTGTGCAGCTGCTGAGCGATGAGGATATCAAGGCGAGGGCAGTTATGTGGAAGAACATGGCATCTGCAAGCATCAGAGAGGGAGGATCTTCTCATGCCAACTTGCTCAGGCTTGTGAATTTGCTACAAGAAGGATGATTTACCAGGATTTAGACTCAGTTTTCCACATACAGTTTAGTGCAAAATTGCAGAGTATGGTTCTGTGATTAATCGTTTGCTATGTCAGTATTCTATATCTCTATATGTGTGAACCAGTCCAGTCCAATAAAATGCATTCATCCTGTGCATGATATTCAATAGAAGTTTTTGATATGTTCAATTAACATGGTATAAAAAAATGAAACAGAATCAACACCATGACAGGTATTGGGACATCAGTGTCAGTGACTATGTGACACTGTGTCACATAGCCAATTCGTACAGTAACCCGGTAGTTAAAGGAAGATTGTTTTTTGTGTCCCAGAACGGGTTCGTCCCAAATGAAGCAACGAACTTACAAAACTGAACCAAGTTTCCAAGTGCATTTGAACCAATAAAACAACTAGGAGTATTACAAACTACAAAGACTGCAACACACAGCGTTGCTCGACAAGTTCACCCAAACTAGTTACTGAAAGTAACACTGAAAAAACAACCTGGTAATAGATTAGTAATGCAGCAGCGCATGCTAGAGCGTTAGAGCGTACCTGTGTTCTCGGTGCCGGTGCGCGTACGTATCTGATGGATGGAATGCCGAACCGCGATGACGGACACAGACAGGGGGCAGCGGCATCCCAAAGTCATGGGTCACGACTCACGAGATCCTTACCGTTCCGACCACCGGCGTGCGGCCCGCAGCGGCGGCGTGCTCACCGCCCCATCGGCCCATCCTGTCTCGACTGTATCCGCGGTCGGCGGATGACGCAGGCGGGCGGAGTGGGGTTCGCCCCGCACGCCGGCGCCGCCCGCCGCACCGTCCGCCGTCGAGCGGGGATGATTCGATATCGGTTCGGCCCATGGTATGAGAAGGGAAGTTTGGGCCAGGTTGGGCTTCTATTAGATTTGAGGCTCTGTGCGGCCTGGTCAATGGTCATCACGGCATGTCTCTGATGCTTGCTCTTTCTCCAAAAAAAAAAAAAAAGTCTCTGATGCTTGCTACAGTAATGGTCATTACGGCCTGGTCAATGGACCTATTTTTTTTTCCTTTTTTTCTTTTTTGCGAAAATTGCACCAACTGACACGCTTGCTCATCTGACGGAACCGAACCCAACAGCAACAGCAATCAGTTCTCGGTCCCTCTACCCGTCGTCCACCGGCAACCGCGCTTGCAGTACGTGCCAACCCACCAGCGCCCTGCTTGCCCTGCATGTGGCGGCGACCGCGGCGGAGCCATGCCTGCCTCCCACCGCGGGGCGGGGCGGCAGGTGGAGATGCGCGGGCATCGTCGGTCGGCCAGTCGGTGGCAATGCAACCGGGTGCCCGGGCCGGGCAGATGCGGTTCATCGGCGGTTCGGCACGGCACCCGTAAAGAATTGGAAAAGACGCGTAGATCGGCAGCCAGAGCCAGCCCGGCGCCGGCGAAGCACGTTGTTGGATGGAAAGTCAAAAATCCTCGCGTGGGCCGTGGGGGGGATGGATGAGGTGTTCCTGGGTTCGTTCCGTGCTCCTCCCTCCTGCCCGGCTCGATTCCCCTCCCCGTGCACGCACGGACGCACGCGGCCTCCGTCACCCGGCGATTGTTGGTGGCTGGACAGCATCGATTCGTCCATCGGCCAGCTCACCCGGCGACGCCACACGGCACGCCCATCGCCCACGCAGGCCGGGCGCTTTCGTCGCCGTCGCTGTCGCTGTCGCGCTCCCGTCAAAGGGGTCGGCCGTCTCGGACGTGACGTGATCGTGGGTTGGAGGTTTCAGGAGGTGCCGATCGTGAGGTATAGTGCCGTGCCGTGCCCGGATCATCGCCGCATCGGAGCGGCGGCTGCGAGGCGAGGCAGCTTCCGACGGCCGGCCAGCCTGCGCGCTGGCCTGTGAGAGACTGCTGCTCACTCACTTGCTTTGCTTCACATCTCAGCACATGCACAAAAACAAGTCCGCTCATATCATGCTTTGCTACTGGACCGTTGTTCCTATTCATCTCATCTAATCATGCTGTGCACGTAGGTACACATGCTCGCCTAACCTCTTTGTCGTTGCGAGGTCTGGTGCCCGGTACCCGACAATTACTTGTTCCTTTTTTATAAGGAGAACTACTTTTTTATATAACAGAATTACTTGTTTCTTGGCTACATCCAAGGTCATGTGATTCAGAAATCCCTTTTCAAACAGCAAATACTCAACTAATTTCCAAGACCTTGTATAATACATACTGCTAGCAAGGAATTGGATACGCCGCGTGGTGCGGGTCCTTGAGCAACATATAGCAAGGAATAATAAGACAAGTTTTAGTGCGTTGCAGCTCTCTACTGAAGGCCAACGACAGTTCAGCGAGTGGCAAACAAGCCGTACGTACCACGCGTTCCGTTCGGCGTCGGTGGTGCAAACAAATCGGCGTTCCGCTCCAGCAACTTCGACGACGTCTCTCTCCTTCGCTGTTGCAAACATGCAATACACCGCGAAGGCGGGCCCCGAAAAAAAAAAAGGACATACCCTTTTGCAAGCAGCTAGCATGATGCTCCCCTTCCATCGCTGCCGGGATGGCCCGGGGGTAGGTGAGCCTTTCGCACAGCACGCCCACATGTTGACGAGCAACCTGGTAACGTGCCCAAAGCGGGCACACACCATGTTCGCCATCATATTGGGGCCAGGAGGAAAAGAGAAAAAACACAAGAGCGAGCGAGCAGCCTCGGCTGTCGGTTGATGCGTCATGCCATCCATGTCTGCGCGACGGCCGGCTCCCAGTCTCCTCCCTCTCCCCTTTGGCCTGGGCTGGCCTAACCGATTTGTGCGTTGGACGAATGAATCGACGACGGCCGCTCGCCCTAACTCTGCCGAACCGGAGGCCAACGAGAAGACTTGCTGGATTCGCACGACAGCTACGCGAACCGCACGGCTCTTGACGGATTAGTGGCTCCGGCCGTGCGTCTCGGCTCCAGTCACGGCAGCCGGCAGGTCGTCGTCCGGTCCATTTTTAGGCAGGCTGCTGCGGTCTTCTTGATTGCCCCGGCCGGGTGTGCACGCATTCCCAAACATTCTGGTCCCAGGAGACTTCAGACTAGAAAATGTACAGTAGAAAATATGTAGTCAGAGTTTACATGTGTTCAGTTCAGCTCTGACCTCTGAAACGATCGGTGTGTGTGTGTGTGTGTTCACTCCTCGGCGGCATCCAGCTCAGGCATTCCCGACAGCAGCCGGCCATGCTTTGCTGGGCCCGCCTGCTACCTCTCCTCCATTACATGACCCGCGTGCATGGAGTAGAGGAGAGATAACCCAATAGCACATGAGATGGAGGTCCTATATATAATAAAAATGATATTTGACATTGATGATCTGTGAATGATTCTCTGTTTCTCCGGAAGCATTTATACTATCCGCGTGGGTTTCTCTGTTTAAAGCCCCGAATTTTTAAACTTGCTCCGGACGGTATGGTCCTGACCTCTGAAACGATGCGGTGGTGTGTTCACTGAACTTGGCGGCATCCAGCTCAGCTGCTCAGGCATTCCCGACAGCAGCCGGCGATCTTTGCAGCTAGTACAACGATCCATCCCCGCAGTGCACCGACGGACATCCCCAACACTGACATGTGTATGGATGGAGATGGAGAGTCTGTTTGGTCCACTGGCACACTCCTGCACTCGACTTGCATTGGTGCAATGCTTCTCTGTTTCTTTAATGTCGTGAAGCATATGTTTCGCCAGTGGGTTTCTGAGTTTCAGGCCCCGATTCTTTCATTCACGATGTTTTACCGTGCTTGTTTCTTCTGGTTCTGGCGATCGTTAGAGTTTGGTTTTTTCGGGCGCCAATGCAAGGCGGGGGACCTTTTACGTGGCCACGTGGTCAGTTACCACTGGATTCATAGGGTAAATGTAGCATGGTTAATTTACCATGCCTAGTTCAGATATGTACCGTGCTAAAAACCTCAATGTGTATGGATGGAGATGGTAGTACATGTTATGCTTAGGTTAGTAAAAAACTTGTCTGAGGGGTAAGACAATCCTCGAACATTCAACTTAAGATGGAATGAATTTCTTTTCTACGCATGAAAAACCATGAACATTTGTCCGGCCCAACTCTAAGGGGGACTCAGTTGTTGGCTCCAACCCAATGATCTTGCTTCTTCCCCTGATCACTGTAGCAAAAACATCAAATCACCATGTAACCCTTGCCATGCAAATCAACATTTTCATTGTTTTAGCCCCACCCCAACCCCCCCCCACCCACCGCCCCCCAAAAAAAAAAAAAAGTGGTGCCTTCTGCATACGCGCTCATACATACACTGCCACCATTGTTGTTGATATGAGACTGGACCTGCCCTTAGACATGCATTGGGCGCCAGATAGATCACGCCCCTTTCTTTTAACGACCTTGGCGCTTCTTGCCCTCACCCGACAAATAGTGAGAAAGTTGAGGTTAACCAATAATTTAGCTTTTTATTAGAGTAAAGTTTATCGAAACCCTAGAGCTCGAACAACCTTTTTTTCATCCTCGTGAAAATCGCTACAAGCAACATGGATGATGACACTATAAAACAACCCTAAAAACGTTTTATATCTCATTCGATCTTTGTTTGTGTTTGCTACCCATTCTATGGCATCTAAGATAAGTGTGAAGAGTAAAATACTCAACACCCTTAAAGCAATACACGCATTACGGGCAAAAAAAAAAAAACGCCACTTGGGGGTCGCTAAAAATGTTGATTTAATGTCCGAAAAGGTTGGGCGTTAAAGATTGCTAACGGACTATTCACGTTATATCTTGTTTTGGCGATACATTGTCTCCATGTTAATTCTATTTTGCTTTAACATCGGATGGTCTGCTGTTATATCAACTTTTAACTACCCACCACGCTTCCGACCCAACTTTTAACGTGGACTCACTTGTCAGAAAAATATGGAGGCTGCCATTCCAATTCCAAGCGCCCAACCCATTTCCTCTAACGCTAAGCGCCAACCTAAAATCTATAAACCCCGCTCCCTCTCCTCGGGCTTAAAACACAGACCCAACCGCCACCCACTCTAATCAAAGAAAAAAAAAAGCGGTGCCTCCTGCATATGAGCGTCCATGCGAGCAGCCACTACCACCGCCCTCGACCGTCGCCGCCCACAATCGTGCCCCCATGCCTCCTTTGCACAGCAACCTCATTCCGCTCCTCCCAGGTGCGACCTCGGCGCCAGCTGCTCCCCATCGGCGACGGACACCACAACCCGAAAGTGTGGTGCCATGGTGTTTTTTCACCTATAAAGTTTATAAACTTGAGGGCCACTTAAATTTGCTACTAAGGGAAACCATGGAGGAACCGGAGAAGCTGTAAATCGTAGCCCTAGAAACGTTTTATATCTCATTTGATAGAGTTTTTAATAAGGAAATAGTTAGTAGATAAGTTAAAAAAAAATAGTTAGTAGATCTATTAGCAGAGCAATTTATGTTTCCACTGCTGGCTCACCCACGGATCATACCAAAATCGATCATGCAATTATATACTTCAAACTAAGCACAAGTTTTATATTTGACGTTTGATGAGGTGGCAGGATTTTTTCTGTGTGTATCAAAAACTTGTGTATTATTTAATAAAAAACAAAATATACTGATAAGTCTTAAAATGGGACATACATATATAACGGAACTAGTACGCTTGTAATGTTTTTTTTTTTTTAGAAAATCTCAAAGCTTTACAACATAACGTAATGGCGCGCCCGTTAATTCAAACAAGTCTGAAGGCTAAAACAACCTAACATTCTGGATACAGGTAGACCACATGCTAGAAATGGCCGAGGCCGAAGGCAGAGCACCCAATCGATCCGACTCTAGGCTTATAATGTTTGATTTTATAATAAAGCACGCTAGAAATTTCACCAATATTACGACGCAGAAGATCTATAGATCTTGTATGTGATGATTCAAAAAAAAAACTTTTTGTGGTGTTCAAGTACCTTCTTTAGCAAATATCTTTTTTAACTGTACGCAACCAAAAAAAATTGACGCTCTAAAAAAGGTAATTACTCCTCTTTTCTCTCCGTTTAGCCCGTAAATACTGAAAACCAGATCAAATCTGGAGAAACTGCGAAAGCCGGCTGAGGTTGACGTGCTCCGGATCCCCGTCAGGCCATCACATCAAGCAACCGGTAATGCAGAGATCTCACTTCTCCCCTCCTCCTCCTCACTTGCTGCTCCGATCCTTAGTCCGTACTCGTCGTCGCTCCCTCGTGCTCCCCTGCCTGTAGGTGGTTGCCATGGCCTGATTGCGTTTCTTGGTCTCGCGTGAGAACCACTCAAAGTCGGAATCACCAGCTTTCCTTGGGTTGGTTGGTTGCCTCCGTGGCGGTTGCAACCGATTTCGGGTGGTGCGCGCGATGGTACTGGCGGGTCTGCGTGCCTTTTCCTCCGCTTCACTCCATTGTCGGCGGATTCCTGCGTAAACTATTGTTGAGGAGGAGCTCAGAGCTCCGATGCAATCATGCACATCTGGTGTTCGTTGAAATGTCTCTTTGGCAGGCTCTTCGCATTTCCTATCGTTGGTGTGATCCCTGCTGCTGATGTTGGTACTGGTGGTGGGGTTTCTAAAAAAAATGGCCTAAAAAATTGTCATCTGTTTAGTTTGTTGTCTTGTGTTTTATTTAGGACGATGTCCTAGGTCTTGGTGAAAGTGATGTGTATAATGCAAATTATTTTATAAAATTACAAAAGTGTTTTAAAATTTATTTAGTGAATATTTTTGTGAATATTTTTTTTTTTTTGGTCTGTGAGATGTGCCGACTCGTACTAGGTACAATTTCTGTATCAGTTAAAGCGAGAGACAGGGCCATTTGTTGACTTGGTAGCTTCAACATGTGCCCATCCATGACTTAGAACTGTGGAAATTATTGAACTTTCTCACTAGAGTCTTTTCGTAAATAGTAAGCTTAATGAAGGAAAAAGAACGATGGAGTCTTTGTCAATCTACTGTTAGCATTAATCAAATGACAGTGACTGCAGGCTAAGAAAGTTCTCCCTTTTCCTGCTTACACTCCGTCTCTGCATAAAGAACGTCTCTCCAATTTTTTTCCTTTAACTTTTTTTTGAACTTTTTTCCCATTAACTTTTAAGTAGCTGGCATCAACGCTGGAGTTTCGTTTCAGTAGATCCGACGGCTGTTTCACCAGCAAACAAAAACACACGTTTTCTTTGGCGGAGCTGTAATCACTCTGGCAGAAGCATCAGCATCAGCTTCCTGGATCTGACTATGTCCAGGCTATGAAAATTTCTACTGCCTGGGCTCCGTTGATCCGGCCTGCATTTTTGACGTCTCTTTCACCGATGCCGTAACTTTGGCGTCCTCGATTGGTACTGGTTCCATATTATATGGTTCAGAGCCCAATTATTCGTTTGCTGCCTGTAGTTGACCGTGGATTAAATTACATCAACTCTTTGGTTATTCTCCAGACCATGTTCCTTGACTTGCTTCCAGTTCATGGGCTAACATGTACACAGCACCCATCTTGCCTGAACTCTCTCTGTGCACTCAACAGAGAGAAGAGCCAGATCTGATCAGAGAGTAATCAGACACCAGAACTGCTCAATCAGCAACTGATGAAAAAATAAAAAAGGAGAAGCTTTATCAGCACCTTTTGTTTATGCATCTTATGGTGCTTGAGAATAATTTTCTTTTTCTGTGAGGAAGGAGGAGGTTGAGGGCATAGATGGCAATGGTTAGGTGGAGTGTATGGACTCATGTGAGAGAGCCTTTTGATTAATGCAAGTTTGGTGGCAGTGGAGTGGCATGCATGAGCAGCAGCAGCAGCACTCGCGTCTCCTCTCCTGGTTTCTGACCAGCCTTGACGCGGTTACTACCATTTTTTTTTAACTTTCCACGGGACACGGCACGGTTAATTTTTGAAGGGGAGGGGTAGATCTGATTCGGGGGTTTGCGTGGCTGGGTATTTAAGGACTCGTGGCCTCGCCTCTCCTCTGCACACACCCAGCCAGCGTTCTCTCCTCTCCCACGCATCGCGCCAAGGCAGAGAGAGATCGCCGATCGCCGCCCCCTCGTCTCTTCGTCGCTGGTGCGGGTGCCCGAGAGAGATCTCGCTGCAGTTCGTCGAGATCTGGTGAGACTCGCACCCTGATCCCACGCGGTTACTACTCTGATTTTGCGTTTCTGATCATTGCTGCTAGTTGAGGATCGTGATTTCATTCTGCGGCTAGTTGAGGATCGTTGCTGCTAGTTGAGGATCGTGATTTCGTTCTGCTGCAACTGCAAGCGGTTGTCTCCTCGAGGGAGTTCGCTCTCTGAGGAAGACGCCGTCTTCAGATCTGGCAGTTTCGTGGTTTGGATCTGATAGGAGTTACGGTTATGCGTTGTAGTGGATGAAGAGGGGATTTGCGCTCCCCCTAAGTTCTGTTTCCTCTGCACCCCTGTTGGATCAGAGTTTCAGATCTTTCTGGCTGATGATCGCAGTTTTAAACACCGTGTCGGTGCTCATATACAAGTAAATTTCATTTCATTTTATAATTTCGCTGGCCATGGATCTGTGTCCTGCCCTTCACTCTGTTTAGGTGGTGTTTGTGTTAGCAGTTTATAGCGGTGTAGTGCGCATAATGAGAATGGGATCACAGGTATCTGGTGTTTTAATGGTGGTTACTTAATATGTCTGGTTTGTCTGAGGAAAGGTTTTAGAAACCATTAATTTCAGATGTATTTGGTGGAGAGGAGTTATATGGGGCCAACCCAACCTTGATCAGCAGAAAACCTGAGATGTGTTGTGCCTTCTTTAACAAATATGAGATCTGAATGTGTCCTAACACTTCCACCCAAAACAAACCTTTTTAGATGTGGTTTGACCTGGTAGGTAGATGTTGCCAATTGTTATACCTAGTATATCCGAACTCCTGTTTATTCAGTTCTGTTAAGTAACCTTCTCAGAACAAGTTTAGCTATGCTCTGTTATTTCAGTCTTGCACTAGTAGTGTAGTGTTTAGGATCTGGTGCTTTTGCTTGTGAATCCTGATTGCTTCTGTTAACTTGGGAAACTTGGTTGACGTGTCTCATCTCTCAATACTTGTGGTATGTGTTGTCCTTTACAGTCAACTAATGCAGCAACTCTTGCAATTACAGGTCACAGATCTGTCTGACAAGATGGTGAAGATCTGCTGCATCGGTGCTGGCTATGTTGGTGGCCCGACCATGGCCGTCATTGCCCTCAAGTGCCCAGACATTGAGGTTGTCGTTGTTGACATCTCCAAGCCCCGCATTGAGGCCTGGAACAGCGAGACCCTCCCGATCTACGAGCCTGGTCTCGATGATGTTGTGAAGCAGTGCAGGGGCAGGAACCTCTTCTTCAGCACTGATGTTGAGAAGCACGTCGCTGAGGCTGACATTATCTTTGTCTCGGTGAACACCCCCACCAAGACCCGTGGGCTTGGAGCTGGCAAGGCTGCTGACCTCACCTACTGGGAGAGCGCTGCCCGCATGATCGCCGATGTCTCCAAGTCTGACAAGATTGTTGTTGAGAAGTCCACTGTCCCTGTCAAGACTGCCGAGGCTATTGAGAAGATCTTGACCCACAACAGCAAGGGCATCAACTACCAGATCCTTTCCAACCCAGAGTTCCTTGCTGAGGGCACTGCTATTGAGGACCTGTTCAAGCCTGACAGAGTGCTCATTGGTGGCCGGGAGACCCCTGAGGGCAGGAAGGCCGTCCAGGCTCTCAAGGAGGTGTATGCTCACTGGGTTCCCGAGGACAGGATCCTCACCACCAACCTGTGGTCTGCTGAGCTCTCCAAGCTCGCTGCCAACGCGTTCTTGGCACAGAGGATCTCCTCTGTGAACGCCATCTCCGCCCTCTGCGAGGCCACTGGTGCCAATGTGACTGAGGTGGCTTATGCCGTGGGCAAGGACACCAGGATTGGCCCCAAGTTCCTGAACGCCAGTGTTGGGTTCGGTGGCTCTTGCTTCCAGAAGGACATCCTGAATCTGGTGTACATCTGCGAGTGCAACGGCCTGCCCGAGGTGGCCAACTACTGGAAGCAGGTGATCAAGATCAACGACTACCAGAAGAGCAGGTTCGTCAACCGCGTCGTGTCCTCCATGTTCAACACCGTACCGTCGCCGGCAAGAAGATCGCTGTCCTCGGCTTCGCCTTCAAGAAGGACACCGGTGACACCAGGGAGACCCCGGCCATTGATGTCTGCAAGGGCCTGTTGGGTGACAAGGCCCAGATCAGCATCTACGACCCCCAGGTGACTGAGGACCAGATCCAGCGGGACCTGGCCATGAACAAGTTCGACTGGGACCACCCGATGCACCTGCAGCCAACGAGCCCCTCGGCCGTGAAGCAGGTGAGCTGCGTGTGGGACGCGTACGAGGCCACCAAGGGTGCCCACGGGCTGTGCATCCTGACCGAGTGGGACGAGTTCAAGACCCTCGACTACCAGAAGATCTTCGACAATATGCAGAAGCCTGCCTTCGTCTTCGACGGCCGCAACATCGTCGACGCTGAGAAGCTGAGGGAGATCGGCTTTATCGTCTACTCCATCGGCAAGCCGCTCGACGCCTGGCTCAAGGACATGCCCGCGGTCGCTTAATTCCCCATCATCCGAGGAGCTCCATGGATTGGATTCGGGGAACGAAGAGGAACTGGTTGACCATTCTTTATTACAGTTTGTTTTTGCAGGCTACGCTACGATTTTCTCTCGTGTCAGGCATAAAAGTAAAAGTTGGACGGCGCTGCTAGTATTCCCTGTTTGGTGTATTTTCATGTTGGAGGACGTCTGTGTAGATGTAAAAATCCTCAGGCTCTTGTGCTCTGCCTGAGGAAATTTCCTTGTACGGTTGTACCCTGGACCTCTGCTATAGCCGGTTGATTCTTCAATTGTATTCCTAAAAGTTAAAGTTACTACACGATCGATATGTTTCTTTTTTGCAGAATAACAATACTTGTCTCAAGTTTCATCCTTTTATATTTCCTATTCCTAAAAATGTGCTGTGAACGAAATGCCTGCAGGTAGCATAAGGCACTAGTAGCATAGTGCATTATCTTCTTTGATGAAGGTGTAATCTCTGTTTCCTATCACATCAACGGTGAACTATCCACGTGTGCCTATGAGCTTGGCTTCGTACCAAAATTTGTCTTAAAGAGTTTTTCTTTTCACCATAGGTCACATTAGTCTATTATATTCTGGTAAAAGTTGAACAAGCCCCATTCACTAATTTGATGACCCTAGTTGTAACATGCCAGTTTTTACTTGGCTACGGCGTGGTAAGTAGGTGAACACCTATCATCACCATTCAGATGTCACATGCATAAACTGCCTCCAAAACCAATGGACGCTCGTCCTCGTGTCAGGTGATCTGTACAACTCTACAAGCATCGGATTTGTGAGTAAATAATTACAAGGTTGCAGTGCAGCAGCCCTGCAAGTAGCAACGAATTTGGCTCCTCATTTGTGTGCGGTACGCACGCTTTCAAAACCATAAAGCAAGAATTTGGCTCCTCATTTTCATAAACATTTTCACCGGCCCCCACCAATTTACGCGGCTCTGTTTTTATACCATTGACCTATTGTCCTGTTTATATATATTCTCACTCCTACAAAATTTTAAGCGGCTTACAATTTGGAAGGATTGAGTATTGAAAAAGGTTAATGTCAATATTACTTTACAACTCAGTTTTGTGTGCATGAAAACTCCGGCAAGGAAAAAGAAAACTACTCTACACCAAACTAAAAATCTGTACAAACTCAGAGTAAGTACTTCCTCCATTCCAAATTGTAATCCTCGGCTGATGCTATTTTGTTGTGAGAGAAAAATATTATACCATGCCTGATAAACCGGGCCAACAAATTCTAAAGAACAACCAAAGGCTGCGCAAGTCGACAATGCCCTGTTCTTTTGAACTTATCAACCCGATTTAGGCATTGTACAATGTCTTTCTTTCAAAAAAAAAAAAAAAAACATCCACAGAAACCATCATCCAAACAGCTCGATGCATTGTTTGTGTGATCCATACTAGGGTGGATCCAACGGTGGGGCTAGCCGGGAGTGGCCTCGAGAATCCTACTAAACTCTGGTCCTAGGCAATGAAATAAAGCTCCTCCCCATTTTATGTGAAAGAAAGATAGAGAGCAATATAATGATGTAAACATTTATACTAAAGTTGTGATATTCTCTCTCGTAAAGTTATGATTTTTTTTACTAAGGCCTATTAGGTTGTATTCAATTTGATATCAATCCACATATATTGAGGTGGATCGAGATGTAGTAATTTAAGTTAAGTTTCACTCTAATCTATCCTAATACATGTGGGTTGGTGTCAAGCTGAATACATACCAACAAAGCCTAAGCAAAGAAATGTTGTAGATCTATGAAAATTTTGTTATAGCTTTGAGAGAAAACCATTCTAGCTTTGAAAGGAAATTATTGTTCTAGCTTTGCATGAAAAATGTTTTAGCTTCAGAAATCACAGGAAAAAAAATCGACATAATCCGCTTGACGCAACGCAACGTCCCGTGCAATTTGTTGTCAAAAAAAAAAAAACGGCCGTGCAATTCCAAAGGCCGGTGGTGCGCCTTGGTCGCGTGAAGAATCCAAACCGCAAAGAACAGAGAGGTGCCGAAACGCATGGGTAACGCGGCACCGGCCCGTTTATTATAGGCGAGGCGCGGAGTCGTGCGTCTCCTGGACCTGGTCGAGCGACGATTCGGCCCGCCTGCAGCCTGCTGGTGTAACGTGGGGAACAGCCGGATCCACCGAGGACAAACCCGTGCCATATGCCGATTCCGACGTGTCAGTGGGACTTGCAATTGCAGACGCTGTGTCGACGACGACCGGGCGCTGTATGCATCCGTCCGGCATGCCATGTGTGGCACTATGTACTATACGCCTTCATGCGCCGACGAGTACAAGTACGAAGAATCGAAGATAGAAAAGTGGAGCGGCATAGGCATTGTTTTATTGCAAGTTGGTCGCTTCAAATATATCTTCTATTATTGTGTACGAGTAGTAATTAGTATAATATACATATATACTACTACTATACATATACATACCCATATTGTTCCACAAAAAACATATCATTCTGATTTCTCTTAAACATTTATACATTTTAACATTTTAACTATATACAAATATTAATATTTTTATACATTTCAACTATATAAAAATATTATTTTTATACAAAACTAGTGTCATTAGATAGATAGTTAAATATATTTTCACAATAAATTGATTTAGAGATACCGTGTTATTAATAATATAATTAAATTAAGAAATTTTGATGAGCACAACACATATATTTTCATACTATAATATAATATAACTCTTCTTATGCGATGGAGAAGTATATATGGAATAAAGAGTACGCAATCAGTCAAGCAGGCCAGGTCAAGCGAGCCAAGTGGCGCACCAATGGCGACCGGCACTTGCCCCCCGCGTCAGTCACCGCCGGAGACGGCAGGGGGGGACAGGACAGATGAGATGGACAGTGGAGCAGATAGCTGCTTTGCTTCCGCGAACTTTCCCACCGACGAGTAGTTCCTGACATGCATTCGTCCACCTCCTTCACACTTTCTTTTGGCACAACTGCAACTGCAGAAGCCAGCCGGCGAGCACCACCACCACCACCGAAAAACAGAGAACCATCACGATCCATCAGCGACACGACGGGCACGATCGAGAAGCATACTAATGGCGTAGCGCCACCGCCGTTGCCGGCTTTGCATTGCCGCGGACGAGAGAAGAAGCGGTAGGATCGGATCGGATACGCATGCAATGGGCCAATTCGCGGACGTCCTTTTCTGTAGGACAGGGCCAGGCTACTAAAGGCGCCGCCCGGCCTCTGGGCCTCCCCACTCTGCATCCATGCATGTGAACTCGGGGACACCAGCACGTAGAGTGGCAGTGGCAGTGGCAGTAGCAGTCAGAAACAGATCGGAGATGCATGGTCGAGCGAAAGGGAACATTCCATCCACACCAAATTAATTCCAAGTAGGGTTACATGGTTGGCATATGGTGTGCACCGCCACTTTATCCAGCTAAGTATATTATATCCTAGGGAAAGTAATGTCTGAACATTAATTGTTTCTCCAATAATACAAAGTTTCTGTTGAAGTTGGAGTAGATGTATATATATAGTGGGCAGATATACTATATACACAAGCAACCTAGAAATTCATGATAACGGAGGACTTTCAAGAAGATAAAACTTAGTACGTGTCTAACAACATATATAGTATAAAAGGCCGTCCTCATGCATGCCTTTTTGTTTACAGAAAGAAATGTTGAAGAGCTTAAGGCAATGACAATAGGAGCCATGTAATAACCTGATTATTATAAGTTAATTTGGCATAAAAATTTGCCATGAGAATTAAGGTACAACCGTACAAGTACTACTGTTAATACACATCCCACCTTCAGGTTCACTGCATAGTGTCATTGATCATTAGCAAATCTGGATAAATGAGCTGAGTATATACATACTGTCTAGCTATATATAAGATCGATAATCCAAATGAACTATCTGGTAATAGATTAATTTAACTACTGATGAATCCCAGCAGGAGAAAACCCTAGCTAGCTGGTTGATCACTTGGTCTGCCTTCCTGGTATAATGCCGACCTTCCGAGAGATGACTTCAGATAGTCTGAAAATGTGAGAAACTGATCAGACTACAGGTCAAGTCAAGTCACTCTATATGCTGAAGGATAAGATAGGAAATGGTCCTACATGTGCACAGGTATGAAAGCAAAAATTAAACACGTCTTTCCTTTCTGATATTAATTACTATACACGCCAATGGGTGTTTATAACGATTTTGTAGAGGATTCCAAAACCAAGTAGTTGGAAGGAATATATATATAAGGCGTTACTTATGTATGCACTGCATTTTTAATCCACTGATGTGTCATCAATCATGTGTGTGCTAGTAGCTTTCAGCCATGAACATGGGAGGAACTGACAAATCAATGCTAGCCCGGGCGGCTGAAAATATATATGCAATAGAAAGTAATAAAAAGGCACAGAAAATAGCTAGCTTGTATACAAATATTCCCTAAGAAATCTAAACTTGGGAGTATCACATGCATATGCTCGATCTGTACTTGTACACATGTGCTTTAGTCTGCCAACTACTCTAGTACTTGGGCACCACAGTTTAATTATGTCCTTGAAAAAAATTCTAATCCATCCCTCAGAGTCACATCTACTGTGTACTAGCAGACATGAATACTTTCATATATATGTATATATGTCGAACCATGCATGAAGTGCCAATTGCTCCTACACCGTACTACGTACACACCAATACATGCCAGCTTATATCTCGTCGTGCATTTTCTCCATGAAATCAATTAAAAGGTAGGCATCCAGCTTACTACATGAATAATATATATATGCAACCACCAGGGAATTACCGACTAGCTACAATGATGGTATGAATATAGGTTTTATTGCTACCTAGGTAATGTATAAACATATCTAGTATATCTCGCTATATATACCATGCCATGAAGAAAACTAAAACAACATGAAACTTCAAAGGATATACGAAATGAGGATACGAACATATGCTTTACTCAATAAATAAGACAGCACTTGATATCATATATTCTAGCTTAGTTTCTTTACCATGCATATTGCCATCATGGCGTTCCATGCCTTACACCATGGGGCACCATGTCATCCAGTAGCCCCGCCTTCTCAACTGAAGAAATGGCCGGAGGCACCGACGACGATGGCGTTGACGGCGACTGTGCCATGGACACCCTCGAGCTGTAGCTTGTCCGCCGTAGCTCGTCGCCGTCATTAACATGCTGAAAAGATGTAGTCGTCACCGAGCTGTCGACGACGGTGTCTGAGGACAGGGAGCTCTGTGGATGCAACGGCGGCAAGCTGTAGAGCTGCCGCGCTGGGATGAACGACGACGAAGAAGAAGAAATTTGCTCCGCTAGCGCAACGGCCGCCGCGCTATGGTAGCTCATCGCGGCTGCGCCGCCTCCAACGCCGGCGCCCCCGCCGCGCTGGAATGGACCAACGTGGTGGCAGTGCTGGCCCTCGTAGGTGGTGACGACCACGGAGGGATCGTTGGAGGACCGCTCCACGCGCTTCTTCACCGTGCATTTGCTGTTGGTGCATCTGTAGTAACTCCTGCTCAAGAAATTTAGCCCAATTATATTTGACTCATCTCGTGTGTTAGTTATATATAATTAGTTGCCATGACGTAAAAACATACATATGTTCATGTATGCATTAAAAGTATATTATGTAGATTTCCTAACTTTGTATATTCTTTCTTGGTAAAATAAAGTCATGGTATGTAGCGAACTAGAACTAGCCAAACCACAAACAGCTAGCCGGGGTTCATTTTAATTTAGCATGAACAATGAGTGTTGACCTAAGAAACTGAAACACAAGCAATGCAGTAGCAATTGGATCAGAGAGGAAAACAATTGAAATTAAAACAAGGTAAAGCCGTGCGGCGTACATTACGTAGTATGTGTGCACATAAAATTAGCTAGACAATGCAAGACGTAGCTAATAAAGTACTGTAGCACACACAAGTTGATTTATCTATAATAAAGCCAGCTACAAGCAATGCAATCAACCTTGGGAAAGGGCTGTTCTTGACAGCTTTCTGGCCATACTTCCTCCATCTGTAGCCGTCCTCGAGGTGATCGATCTCGCTCTTTGTCATGAACGCGAACCGCGGCTGCCGTGGCCGCTTCTGCCCCTTCTTCGCCGCCGCCGCCGCTGGCTTCCTATCCCTGCATACGCAAATCCAACAGCTAGCTGTATGAGACGACTTTTATTTTTTTTTTTTCCTTGAAAAATGCTAATGAAAATGTACTAGTAATAAGCATGTAGGAGTACTACTCCTAAGCATGTCATGTACTGGCGGCAGTTCATAGTGAGCAGATCTGTGAGCAGCTATGGCAGCAACAATAGTACGTTTCGATCGATCCAAGCAGTTAATGCTGCGTAGGCTGGAGTGCAAGATTCAATGCGCACTGAACATGGCAAAGGTAGGTAAGACAAGGAAATTGGTCGGCCGATCATGGCAGGATCGGACCAGGACCAGGGCGGCGCACGACGTGACCACGCCGGGCCCGGCCCACTCTGGACGCTGCTCGCCGCCAACGTTGCTGATGGGAGCATGCAGATCAGCGAGGAAAGTAGGAGCGAGCGAGCATGGAGAAACTCAGAAAAACACACTACACAACCCATCCATCACTTTTCCCTTTTCTTTGATGATGAACAGCTTTTGAAGCATGTTGGAGTAGTATATCCATTGGTTTGACCACATTCAACTTTGAAATCAAACTTTGGATCTATTTGACACCAAGATGCGCAAGCACAAACTGCATCCGAATAAAACTAATATTGTTGCATATGCGGTCGGTAAACGGTTGGACATGGTATTACAATATATATAGAAAACGAATGCGGTCGGATCAAGATATTTCTATAGATGATGAGCAACTAAAGAGTGCCAAAAATAGTTGAAAATAACTGTGAAACTAATCAAAATTGACAAATTTTTATGTTCGACTAAATTCGAAAACGGTATTGAAAACGGATTTGAAATATTTTCATTCCGTTTTCATCCTTATACGCGTACGAACACGTGAACAGTATACGCAAATACCGACCGACCATACTCTACCGAATGCAGCATCTTATAAAAAAAGAGAGAGTAGATAGATAGACGAGGAAAAAAAAAAAGGAAACCGCGTGAAACTTGGAACAATCCGCGCACGCAAATCGCGGATCTGCGTGGACATGCCGCTAGTATTTGACGAGATTGCCCCTCCCGTTCCGTTCCCGGGCGCGCGGTGCATACACCTAGTAGAAACGCGTGCTTTCGTGCGGTGCTCCGAAATTACAGCCCTGCCCACTCGCCGGCGAGCCAAAGCGCGCGCCGGCCAAGTGCCGGCGTATGCTACCTTAGGTGCAGAAGCTACCGCGCATGCATGCACTTACGCTGGCTCGGCGGCCGGCGCCGCCTTCCGATCGTCGTCGTCGTCGTTCCCCGGCGCGGCGCCGTCGCCGTCCCCGCTCGAGCACGACGACGCGCCGGCGTCGCCCGACCGGGCCGGGCGGGCGCGGGCTCCGTGGACAGCTGCGGCGGCAGCGGTGCTGCTGCTGCCTCGGGCAGATCCAGCACCGGGAGCTCCCCGCCGCCGACTAGGCCCCCGGCCAGCCGAGCTCCGCGAAAACGGACGAGTACTCCGTGAAGGCGTCGGCGGCGCTACCGAACGGCCAGTCGGCGCCGACGTCCTCCGATCTGTCGCCGGCGGCGCCGGCCATGGACAGCCAGCCCCGACGATGATGATCCGACCGATCGATCGATCTCTTAGCTAGCTCTTGCGGCGCGATCGACCGTACTGTCACTTGTCACTCTGGCTTGGCTTGGATAGCAAGCTCGATCGCTAGCGCTAGAGGCCTGTGAGCGAGGGTTTGCTTGGCTTGTGCTCTCGTGCCTTTGTAGCGGCGCTGCTGCTGGGACTGGGGGAGTGGTGGTTTTTTTTAGTGTGGTGCCGCCGCGTTGCCTTGTTTTATTCGGGTCGGGCGCGGGGGCAGCGTAATTAATTTATTTTATTAATTAACGACGGGCGTCGCTGTCGAGATTTTTATCGGTGTTCGGAGCAGACGCGTCGGAGGACTAGGCTATAGGTATTTTTGGAACTTTCTCGCGGTCACGGTCGCGTCTTCAGTGGGTGAGGGGCAAAACCGACATTTACATTTTACAGTCAGAGAATCCTTCCAACTGAAGGTTCTTCCAACGGAGGAAGGAAGGCTTGTCGTCCTGCGGAGTTAGAGCTAGAAATGTTCAATGTTTGGCAGGGAAGATAATTAAGTAAGTGAGGAAAAAAAAAAAAAAAACACTACCCTTGTATGTTTAATGATTGACCATTTGGGTATTTTAAGTCAACCCTTTTAAACTCTAGTCACATTGCTTTTGTATGGGTTGAATTTAGAAATTTGAGAATTGTAAAAGTAAATTTATATCAAAATGGGTCTTAACAAGACAACTATATATCTTGATTTATTTTCAAAAACATTTTCTAACAAACGGAACTAGTTAAAGCTAGTGTCTCATTTACTTTTCATGAGCAGGGAAAGTAAATATTAGATACAAAAATACATTGACGAAGAAGTATTCCTGTTGTGAAATACTACAAGATATCCTAGAAATTTTCAAATTTATTACGTGTTAAACCAAATAACACAAAATATCCTTGGAGTTGAAAGATTAGTGCACCTGAGACAACTTTTAAATTCTTGGATACCTTGAATTTTAGGAACTTCCTTCGCCATAAAATTCAAAGGGAAACCACTCTATGTTTTGTCTTTTAAAGTTAAAATCATTTTTTTATTCAAATTGAACTTAGTTTGCAAAGAATGGTAAGAGTACTTATGACACTAAATCGATCGATATTATACAAGATTTTCCGGCGCTATGCATTAAGTGGTAGCGACGTCCCCCGTCGACAAATGGCGCGCCCATGATGACTTCATGAATTTCAAGATTTGCGGGCTCGATCTTCAAAAGTGTTCATAGGGGTAGGGTTTGCGTACGTGTGTTCATTCATAGGGGAGAGTGTGCGTGTGTGTTGAGCGTCTGTGTTGTATGTATGTAATCAAAAAAAGTATCATGAATATTAATGTTTTTAAAACTTGGTAAAATTTAAGATAGATTACTTACGAGGAATGACCAAGTAGAGTGACTCTTGTTTGGGAAAACGGCAGCAAGAAAGAGTACATATCTTATTTCTAGAGATAGCGGCTTAATAATTTTGAGCTCATGGACCTAGGTATGATGTAGGAAAAAGTTTAAAGAAATCATTCATAATTTTTGCTATCAAGGTAGAGTGTGGTCGCGTGGATCGGATGTTTAAATGCATGCGTATGCGTATCCATGCTATGACCAAGTCGCTTACGCGAGGTTGGACGTAATTTAATATATGCTACGGGGCATCACGTAGTACAGATTTTAAAGTTCACTATCCATTAGCTGTACTCCATGGTCTTTTTTTTTTTTTTGTTTTTTTTTTTGAGAGGCTCCATGGTCCATTCTTATACTGTGGGTGAAGTGAAAGGCTCATTACGGCCCACGGCGATCTTTCATCAGCTGTAAGCACGTCGTCTAGCTTCATACATCGCAGTCCACCTCGAAAAGGAGAAAAATGAACGGCTGGTGATAAGGCACTCGGAAAGATATAAATTATTAAAACATGAAAACAGTGGTTTTTCCTGCATAAGCATAAACCGGTCTTGACAGCCGCAAAAAAAGATAGTATATTTCATCATTATTAATCTTTACATATATTATTAAGATTATTAAGAGTTATTAACATCAAAATATAAAATTATAGTGATAAGGTCCTTGGTAATCTTCTCTGAAAAGGACAACGAAACTTTACCGCAGCATTTTTATTTTTACTAGAATAGAAGGCTGAAAATTTTATAACCTGGGGATGCCATACCCCCAACACCTTTGCCGTAAATCGGTCGGTGGCCCAAATAAAGCCACACCAGCGAACGGGCTACCCATAGCTTTCGTGTCTAACCGCTAACCCACACCTTATCTACGAATTCTTATTTAAGTGAAGTCAATTCTATCCTTGATCCTATCTAATCACCCGCGTATATCCCTTTCTTCTCACCTTAGAGATCGTGATCGCGAGCAAGACCAAGAGATCACGCATGCACGCTACACGATCCCACCAATCACCTCCCCATGGATGGTGGAGAATCTGATAACGTCACAATAGCACTAGCACCCCCCGTACTTTCCCGCCCTTTTTCGTTACGAAAGACCATTACAATACAGAACCCAGGAAGTTCCAGGAGGCAACGGACCAACTACGGTGCACGTCACCAGATCACCACCGAGCCAAATGATCGATGGTGTTCCTGCGATCCAGCCTCAACTTTATTAGCGGATACACACCAAAAACCAGATTCAAAAGGCAAGTACTGAACAGCGCTGCGAATATTACAACAGAAGAATTATATACCATGCATAGTCTCATCATTTATCCATGCCTACCTCATCTTGCCTGATTTTGTCTACACAAAACTGAGGTGACCAGCGCTTCTTGCTAAGGGGGCTGAGGCAAATTAATGTTGTCACTAATTGTTCCTTGATCCTGAGGACTGATAGGAATATATGTAGGCGAAAGAACCTGATATCCGCCTGTCTAGGCAAGGCTGACAGGGCTGATATCCCAGATATCCTTGGCGTATTCATGAATAGTCCTATCGCTGCTGAACTTGGATGAGCCAGCAGTGTTGAGGATAGACATCCTTGTCCATAACTGCAGGTTAAATATATGATTAGAAAGAAATGACAACAAATATCCACTGATAGGCAACGACATAAAAATATCCACTTGACATAGCTAAATGTAAATGACAAGCCGCCAGGAGACATCCTAAGTATCAAAAGCAAAATATGTAGAAATGATAATCTGATTACTCTTCAGAAACACTGTCAAAAACAAAAAAAAAAAAAAAAAATAAATGCAGGAAAGGAGTGCCTGGCAGAGCACTGTTTTTTTAATCGTCCAGAAAAAAATGCAGAATCCTAATTAGGGTACCGGTAACTAGCATAAGAAATCATTAGATCATTTACATTTCTAATTTTGTCCTAGCGCTATTCTTGGGATCTATACTAAGACATTATGGAGCAATGATCTAGCTAGTTCATGAAAGTTTTCTCTCAGTAGTCAGAAATACAGCATAACATGAAGCAGCGGGAAGTCCTTGCCATTTCAATATACAGCAACAGGAAGAGAACTTACTTTTTGATCTCGGTACGCTTTATCAACTTTTTCTTGGCATTCAATATAACTGGGGAAGTCCTTGCCAACAAGGAAATAATCTGCACGTCCGTAACCTTCATTTCCTTCCAAAGAACCCATCAATTCATCATAGTTGTAAGTCCCAAAGACACCACTGCGGACAAATTCCTTAACCTCCTCAAATCTTGGGTCAGGCACAAACTACAAGTGGAGAACAAAATGATAAGATTGTAAATTTGATGCACACTATGTGGGCGCACATAGTTAGACAGAGAGATCTTTACTAGCTTGACAAAAGGCAACAGTGATAAGATCATACAAATAAGTGAAATACCTTTCCCTGAGCTCTCTCTTTCCGCAAACCAGCAATTTCATGTGCCTCTGCACCAAAAAGGAAAAAAGTTTTCCTCTCCAACCTCCTCTCTGATTTCCACATTCGCACCGTCTAAAGTTCCAATAAGAATGCAACCGTTCATAGCAAACTTCATGTTACTGGTCCCACTAGCTTCCATTCCAGCAGTACTGAACAGATAACATGAGGTTAACAAAAAGCACATATCCTATCGAGAAAAAAAAAAAAAGTGCAGCTACATTATTACCTGATATGCTGTGACAATTCACTGGCAGGAATGAGCGCTTCAGCAACACTAACATTATAGTCTGGAACAAATACGACCTGGACAACAAACAAAAAAATCTCAGAAGTTTAAATAGTCAATCCTATGGTCATTGGTTGTTTGATTGAGGGGTGTGTACAGTTCAAAAGATTTACAAACATGAACATAACAATAGATGTTACTTCACGGTAGCAGCAAGATAATTAGTTGAAGCCATATTGAATTTCAAAAAAGAAAAGTTGAAGCCATATTGCCATGCCACTTACCAGAAGATAGAAATTAAATATGGCATGGCAAGTGGTATTAAGAAGAGACGAAATTACCTTCAACAAATCTCCAATGTCCGAATCATGGTTTATGGTAGCTGCGACATCTGTAATAAATTTAACAATCCTTTTTGCCTGTATATATGTGGCAAATGCTTTCCCACCGAATATGCAGACCCTTGGAACAAAGCTCTTTGCTCTTTCTTCTGCACTCATTTCTTTCATCTTCTTGTAGCGGTAGACAATTCCAAGGATATTTAGCAGTTGCCGTTTATATTCATGTATCCTTTTCACCTAAGGGATCCAGATGAGAAATCCTGAGTCAGTCAACAAATGGCATATGTTTTCTGATAAGAATGAGCAAACCTATAAGGAACTAGCTATTTTTCATTGGAAATTAAGTCTGCAACCACTGCCCTTATGTAGTAACGTTCTGTTACAAAATATACCTGCACATCAAACATTGCATCTGGACTGACAATATATCCTGTCTTCTCCCTTATAAGAGAGACCACCTTCATTTTGTTAGCCTTTTTAGCTGCGCGCCACTCTGAATGCAGATCTTCATTATCGGCAAACTGTTACATGATGAACTGATGTTAGTATAGAATAAAGCATATGTAGCAATAAAACTGAAAGAGTAAAATATATATTAATAACAAACTGAAAAAAATAAAGACTACCAGAAAGGAAATACCTTCTTCAGTTCTGCAAGTTTGTCTGTATTAAGCACCCAGTCGTCAGAACCAATCCACTTTGAAATTAATGCACTTAATTCAGGATTACAAAACCGGATCCAACGCCTGGGAGTCACTCCATTTGTTTTATTCTGGAATTTAGTTGGCCACATCTGCCAATGAAACAGAGCAGATGATGAATGTCATTTGCCCAAATCATTATAAGAACTATAGAGACATAAGATTCAGATTCCCGTATTAATACCTCATAAAAGCTGTTGAACACATCCTGTTTCACAATTTCACTGTGAATTTCAGCTACGCCATTTACTGAATGTCCACCAACAACACAGAGGTTTGCCATTCGGACTACTCTTGGTAACTTAGGATCAGACTTTACAAATGGATCTAACTCATCATCAGAACTCTCTTCTTCTGCATCTACTTCTTCAGATTCAAGCTTTTCCTCCTCTATCTCAGATAGAACTTCTGCCTCCTCTTCTTCCAACTCAGTTGTTTCCTCAACCTCAGCAATAGTCTCCAACGATTTAACAAGTAATTTTTGCTTCGACTTGGCAGGAGTTTCCTTTTTTTCTTTAGGTTTAACAAATAGGTGGGAAATAGAAGCTGGAAGGTCAACGTTATCTAGAATCCTCATTTCTTTCAACTTCTTTTTTAAAAGTTCAGTATCTGTAGTTCCATACTTTGAGACTATGGTGTTCATCAGCTGTTTCAATCAGGCATAGATAAAAATGTACGTCAACTCATAGAATAAGAAATACATTGCATAAGCAATTTCTGCACATTTAATACCTCTTCATCAATTGTTTCTATGATCTCAACATGTCGAGGTAAAAGTTTCTGCATTATGTCCAAGCTCCACTTCTCTAGAGCTTCAGGAAGCACGGTATGGTTAGTGTATGCCACGGTTCTGGAAATGGTTAGGAGATTAGCATGGATTGGATGACAAATGAGGAAATAAATAAGTCAATTATAACAGGAAGAACATTGCACAAATTATATTATGATCTTAATTACACCTCAAGGTAGATGTTTTGGCACAGCAAATACCTTTCTGTAATACTCCATGCCTCACTCCAGCCTAATCCCTTAAAATCCATCAGTATTCTCATTAACTCGGGAATGCATAGTGTGGGATGAGTGTCATTCATCTGCACTGCAACTTTGGAGGGGAAGTCCTCCCAGTTGAGAGATTCACCAGCTCTACTCTCAAAACGAGCAATGATGTCCTGTAGTGAGGCTGAACATAATGTATACTGTTGCTTCAAGCGGAGAACTTTCCCCTCTAGTGATTCATCCCCTGGATACAATATGTGGCATATCTAGTATGATGAGAAAAGCAGTAAATCAGACATAATTTAATTTAGGAATAATAACTCCTGTTGTAAGCAATATAAAGTCACAGCTGTGTATTTTACCACAACATATGAATTATAAGCTACAAATATTATACAAAAGTTACCAAAGATGCAAGGACAAGTCTAATAACCCAAGTATAAAGCCAGAAAACATAAGTTATCATATCTTTGCCAGGTGTTTTGGTTTTATGCAGATGAGCAATACCGACAGATTCAGTCTTAGACCTTTTCAGCGTTTAGATGAGCTTCATAAGCCTTGGTATGATCTCCAGAATTAAAAGCTCCCAAGTCGAAATCTTGTGCTGGTACTGTTGTTGACCAAAGACGTAGATTATTAGTAGTTCTAGTTTTGTAGCCAGGAATAGGGACATCATGTGCAACGGCCTTGATATTTTCTCCTCCAATCCAATGCTTCCTACCATCAGTGCCTTCGACCACTTTACCATAGAATTTCACAGGATAAGAGACATCATTTCTTACAACCTCCCAGGGATACCCCATCTGGAAAATTTAAATGCGGACATGATTGGCATAAGAAGATACCAGTATATTGTCAATAGTTGCCTACTTGCCTGGTAGCAAAATAAGAAAACATCTTGGTAGTTGGTACCTCAAGCCAATTCTCAGCAATCTCCTCCTGACCATCCTTTGTTATGATCTGCTTAAAGAGGCCATATTTGTAGCGAAGTCCATATCCCCACGCTGGATAATTTAATGTTGCCAAAGAATCCAAAAAACAAGAAGCCAGGCGGCCTAAACCACCATTGCCCAGGGCAGCATCGGGTTCCTGTTTCATAGCAAGTACAACATCATCCAAACCTTAGGATTTCTATATCCAGAGCAGTTTAGGCATCATAAAGTTTTATAGCCAAAATTTCATATATTAACCCGTATAATGAAAGTGCGTGGCAAAATTTTGGTACGAAGAACCAACTCTCTTAAAGAAACCATACCTGGCTAGCAACATCCTCTAGGTTTTGTCCAAGTTGTTTTAATGCTTCTGCATATTCACCAGTTATCTCTAGATTGCCAATAGCATTTGTGAGAGCTCTTCCCTACATTATAGAAAACAGCAATTACTAATTAACATCAGGACACAAATAGCACAATATGAATATTGAAGTGAGAGAAGAAGGTTTTGTCACCTGTAAAAACTCCATGGACAGGTAATATGCTTGTTTTACATTCATTTTGTTGTAATAATCATATGTCGCATTCCAGTTTATCAGCAGTGCATCAAGGACACTTTTAGCAGTTGCATGGTAAGCCTTCAGGGGAGAAAAGTGCTCTGGAGAGAACAAGGGAGTGAACTCTGCATGGTGCTTGATGTTTGATGCAATGGCAGATGAGCCGATGGGGTTTAGCACACTTGGAAGCCCTGTATTGCAAGACATAATTTTAGGATCTTAAATTTTTACCTACATGGTATGTAATTTACAATCTCAACTAAAGGAAAAACCATCAAAGCAGTTGTAATTGCATGAAAATCATTGCACAGCCACCTGTATATGGCACATACATTTCTATTACCTGCAACAATATATGTATAGTTGAAATTTAAGGGCAAGGTGTTTCGTGCTTTATTGGCAGCTACACCAGCTAGTTGCATCTACAGAGTATCACAGAATATTCTGCACCAACTGGTTGATCCTTTTTTTATGGTCTCGAAAACATCCAGAAGAAGCGATGCCTAATTGCCTCGATATATGGACACAACTCTGCTAGTTACCATATTCCACAAACAAATTAGAGCTGTCAATTCGCCACACAAATAATTCTTCGAACTTGCATTAGACACATGGTCGCATTGCTCGCATACAACACCACCATTGTCCCAGTTAACCCACCTCCGTGGCCGCATAGGGAATTCAAGAGCGTTCCGAACGACGGAGCCCACCAGCGCACGCACCGCACCGCACGGCACAAGGATCAAACACCGACACCCGCATGGCATCAATCAACAACACTTCGAACGGCATTACTACCCAAACCCCACCCAAGGCGCCGGGACCAGCAGGGGGACGCGGCCACGTACCTTCCGCGGGCGAGGCGGGGCCCTGCACGTCCCGATCGCTCGCCACACTGCGCGCCGAGACCCGCCGCTGCATCCGCCCTCGACCCCGACCCGGCGCGACGCCACCTCCGGAACCGCCCGCGAGCGGGGAGACCCCGCCACGCCGCCACCGCCGGAGGCGGAGGCGTGCGGGCGGGAGGCGGTGGCTAGCTGCAGCGGCGGCGAGGCGGTCGTCGCCATTGCTGCGCGTGCAGTGGAGTGTGTCTGCGCGATGCGTGTGATGCGATGAGTGTGATGACTAGTTCGGGAGGCGGAGGAAATCGAGGAGGCGATTAAAAATATCTTTATCCTCTCACTCTCCTGATCTCTCCTCTCCGTTGCCGTGCCACCGCCGCTGTAAAGTGCGTGAACTCGTGGCCCCGTGCGACGGTGGCCAGTGCACGTGCTGTGTCACTGGTCGGTGGGCCCACGTCAGCGCCAGATGGCCGCGTGGTTCATGTGCCGTTGGGTCAGTTTGTATCCTTCTCCCGCATTTCAACGGCTGAGAATCGTCCTGCTTTTCTGAAGCAATCTGTCGCGTTTTTGGACGGCTGGAAATGAGTCCCAGTCTTCTTCTCCCAAAGCTCATTTCTCCCCGTTTCCAAGAGCATTTTTGTTTTATATGCTTTTGTTGTTTTCGTTTTCGAAGTCCTTTTCGAGAGTGTTTTGGCCTTTTTACAATCATTGTGTGTTTCTAAAGAAACTTCATGTTGTATGGTAATGCCGAACGGAAACAAAAGAAAAAGGACCTGAGACAAACATTGTTCAGTTTGTTGCAGTTTGCCTGTTCTCTAGTGATCCGTTGAGACTACGGTGAATCGATTTGTGATGGACACTGCACACTCAGAAGCAGGACCACCTCGAGATGCAAGGCCCCTCGCATGATTGAGTTCATTGTGATATTAAGGGGTGTAACGTTGGGTTCTTTTTCTTTGGCCAAAATTAGTTGAATTTTGTGCATTGTATTATACACATTTTCCTCCAGCGAGTCTAGCCTTGTCTTTGTGCATCATTTTCTTCTCTAGTGGAATTAGAGTTGTGGGGTTGACGTCTGATCTTTGTAACCCTCAACCGTGGAGAGTGGCGAGAATGACAAATAGTGTTGTCGTTGCAGGGTGGGGGTGTTTGGGTGATCCCCGCGATTATGTAACCTAATATGGTGACATAATTACTATGAACAAGTTTTTAATAGTTATGGTAGCGGAGGCTGACAACTGACAACCGATGACCCGACAACGGTTGTGCCATTGGAGTTGAGAAGGGAGATATCCGTGGCCAACAAGAGAGAAATGAAGCGAATTATATTGGGTACGGTGGTAGAAGCAAAAATAGAGAGGGGTGGTGGGTGGTGATCAACTCATAGGGATAATATGAAAACTCAATTCCTCTTAGTATCCCAAGAATTTTTTTTTGTAGGATGAGTATTCCACAATAACATCACTTGAATAAGCCATTTAGTTCTCTATGATGATGACTTTTCATTTTTGTTTTACCTTCATTTAATTTCCTTCCAAATTATTCCTTTCATCCCTAAATAAGTGTCGTGTCTCCAAATAATTTTGTTAAAAACTGTGTGCTTTCTAAAGTTTGACTCGATATTTGTAGAAATATAAAATTAGTAAACATTTGTGTCGGGAGTACCAAAATAAATGGTACCCTTGATACCTCGCCAAGAGGGAAAGTTACCTCATGAAGATGAAGCAAAAGAGGGAAGGGTGTTAAAATCCCGATGTCATCCGAGGGTCCACGACCTTATGTGAATCATCTCTTCTTTGGCGGGTATTGTTCCTTGATACACACATCCCCATATGAGGCGCATTGGCGTGGCTCCTCCGGAGGTGTCCGTGTCTCCTCTTCTCCCCCAGTCCCCACATACCTCCTCAAAAGTGGGAAAGCCCTCAAATGAAATGTAAACACATGTTTTGAGGGCTATTATTCGAGTTGCCACAAGCATTCTAGTGACTATGAGGCTTCTACGGTGACCGTTGGCAACTTAGCAACCTTTGACAAAGCGAAAAAGGCAGAATAAAAATACAAAGTTACAGTTATGCAACTAAAGAATAGAATGTTTTGACTATACTCCCTATCTAAAAATTATGTTATCAGATGCGTGGTTTCATATTTGACCAAGATTCTAATGAATGATAGTACACATTAATGGCTCAATCAATTTATTATGAAAATAAGTTTTTTAATGCAATTATATTTAATTGATATTATGAATATTGATACTTTTCAAATATAAATGATAAAATTTATAAGAGAATAAACATAACACTGTGTTAGAATTGTATAGGAACTATTAAAAATGATCATGAAGCTTTCACAGATGAGAAACATTTCAGGCCCAGGCAGGCTCCCGAGCTAGGCCCCACCGGCCCAGTCTATGGACCAAGCATGTGAATTCTTAGCCCAGGCTCCAGGCCCACATGCACCTCAGCACCAGTACGACGATAGTATTCCACCTCGCTCACATGAACCCAGCCCATGCACCGCGGGCACACGTCCAGCTGCAGAGCACCGCGCACCACCGCTGCCTCATGCCGCCGCGTAAGACCAACAAATTAAAAGGATGCATTGGTACTTGGTCGTCGCGGCGCGGCATCGCCGTCGTAAGGAACCGGAGCCCTGCCACAAGCCCACTCTCGCCGCCGCACAAGAGCAGTTGGAAAAAAAACGCGGGTGTCCCGCGTAGCCGCGGAATGTTCTACCCATCTGGTGGTGCCTGGTGAGCCACGACACAACGTTCGTTTTCCGTAAATCGACGTGCCGCTTAGCTATGGATGGATGGCATCTCATGATTTCGAGTTAGGTGTAATACATACATTGTGTTAACGGGAAGTGAGACAGCAGCCATTCGTTGTTGACGGAACAGCTTAGCCCATTACTCAAACCGGCGAAAATGGCACACAAATCTCGGCGTCGGGTACATACAAAATCGGACCATCATCATCGGACCCGGCCTTAGCGCGATCAATAATGATTATTCGGTGATGTGCTCGGCTCACCAGTCACCTGCCTGTGTGTGCCATGAACCCAACCCAGCGTCCCCACTAGGAACAATTGCTCCCGTCAATCCGGTAGGTGTAGCCCGTGTCCGTGTGTGTAGGCGTAGGCGCCCCGAGGCGAGTACGGACGGACACACGGGGAGGGCTCTTGGCACCGGTACACAAGGAAGGACGGAGCACGTACGCGCCACGTCGGCACGTCCCTTGGGCCCCGTCACACTTGTACCCTCCACCTCTCTCCTCTTTTACTTGCCCCATCCATCCATCATTCCACGCCGAGCGCCAGCAGCAGGGAGCAGGCTACCTCCCGTCCCGCTCCGCCGCTCACTAGCTACTGGAGCGCGCCTCCCTGGCTCCCTCCATCGCGCCGGCGCGCGTGGCCAGCTGCCGGAGCCGCCTTTTCATGGTCGTCCCCGCCGAGGTCGAGACGAGATGCCTCCGCTCGCATTCCTCCGCCGCTCCCTCCCGCGAGGTTTGTTCATGCTCGCCTCGCCTCCTCCACAACTTCATCGCTTCAAGGAATCGAAGTTCCTCGAGTTTCCGCCAATGGTTTCGTCGATCTCTGGAGTGCCTGTCTGTGTCTGTTCGCGATCCTGAATTGTGTCTGTCTGTGTGTTTGTTTGTTTCCTGGGCGAAGGCTTCTCGCGCGAGCGTGTGATGGTGGAGTCTGGGGAGCAGCCCATCAGGTGTGGCGCGGGACGAGGAGGCGGGAGGCAGCGGCGGCGGCCTGAGCGGCCGGTCGGCGGGGGTCCGTCCGGAGAGTGCTACGCGTGCACGCAGCCCGGGGTGCCGGCGTTCCACTCCACGACCTGCGACCAGGTGCACTCGCCGGACTGGGATGCGGACGCGGGGTCCTCGCTGGTACCGGTCCAGGCGCAGCAGTCCCAGCCGGCGTCGGCGGCGCAGCACGCGGGCGCCGCGGCGCGGTGGCTGTTCGGGCCCGTGCTGGACCCGCGGAGCAAGCGCGTGCAGCGCTGGAACCGCTGGATCCTGCTCGGCCGCGCCGCCGCGATGGCGGTGGACCCGCTCTTCTTCTACGCGCTCTCCATCGGCCGCGCGGGGCAGCCATGCCTCTACATGGACGCCGGCCTCGCCGCCGCGGTCACCGCGCTCCGGACCTGCGCCGACGTCGCCCACCTCGCGCACGTGCTCCTGCAGTTCCGCCTCGCCTACGTCTCCCGCGAGTCACTCGTCGTCGGCTGCGGCAAGCTCGTCTGGGACGCCCGCGCCATCGCCGCGCACTACGCCCGATCCGTCAAGGGCCTCTGCTTCGACCTCTTCGTCATCCTCCCCATCCCGCAGGTCAGTCGCCGATCGACACTGAATCAATCCTACTCCCACACGCTGTAGCACTGTAGGTGAGGGCGAGACGGATCAAACGCCCCAAAATTATGGTCCGGACATGCCTATTGTCTCGTTCTGAGACAGCGCACAACGCCCCCTCAGTCTTGTCGGAACTGCAGCGGCGCGTAGGGCACACGAGTAGTACGTTGCAGGAGTACAACCAGTGTCCAGCAGTGAGCTCATGTGTAAAAACATGCATGTTTCAGACGATGGGCACTGGACACTGGACAGTGATGCTGTCAAATGTGCAATGCTGGCATTGGCACGCATGTGTGTGGTGGCAGGGAGGCTGCAGTTTCTTGAAAGACCATGACCCGCAGTGATTGCTGGGATGGAGAGTTCAGGTCGGAGTTTAGCGGTAAGAGTCTGATGGGTTTACGGAACTAGTGGTAGGTACGGTTACGGATCGATGATGGCGTAACGCAATGATTGGCGGCGGTAGTATTTGAATATGACCTTGGACGCAATGCAATCATGCCAAGTGAAAAAAGAAACAGCATCATGGTAAGATAAATAACCAGCATTGATGGTAGAAAACTGGATAGAAAACGATAGTTCAGTGACGCATATATATATCGGCATGGTGCTCATGGTAGGGCGACGTTTGCTCATGGCTTCATAGTAGGGCGGCCTATTATGACACTGCTCGAGAGTGAAGACTAGACACTTTAGTGGTTTTTGTGGTTTTGTTCTAGGGACACTTGTCTGACTTCTGTTCATGCCATTGGATTCTTTTTCCTAACTATTTACTACTCCTAGTAGTCTTTGTCGTTCAGATGGTCAAGTAAATCTTCAAGTGACAGCTAGTTTTTTGTCGCATAATATAAGAATGCAAATTCGTTTTTGTTTCGCTTGATTGCACCTATCAATTTTACGTGGGGCATGGCTGCAAGGTGTGTGTGGACAGTGCTTATTTGGACTAGCCCGTCAATGATGGAATTTATTAATTACATCCTTTCCAAATCAACGGATACGTTATTGATATTGTTTATCCTTGCAAAACTATTCGAGTTATTTTTCTAAAGGGTCTATCTAACTGATTGATCAACAGTACGTCGACACGTCTAGTTGTTTAGAGCTCAGCCATTTTCACATGTTCCTTTTGTTATACAAGGGTTTCTAGCTGCCCCAGTTCCTTTCTCTACATATTATTTTTTCAATGCTTTGCCTACGCAATGGTGGATCCACGATTCAAATCCTGTGATGCGAGGCTTATTTACTTTAAGACAATTAACACAAGCATTACACAACCAACGTATATAATTGAAATTTTGTGAAGGGGATTAACCTTATTTTGGCAGAAGCTATGGATCCAGCTCATACATATGCTACCACTGTCCCTACTTATTTACTAATTACTATCCTCAAAAAGAAAGAAATGTCATCTCATAGTACTCCCTCGGGTTGGTATTAGAAGTCGTTTTGGACAAGATTTGGGTCAAACATTAGAAATATAAATCATTAATAACTTTTAAGTTGTTGAGTTTGTAAATGTGAAAATTATATGAATAGATTTGTGTTAAAAAATACTTTGATAAAAGTATACATATATCACATTTACATAAATATTTTTGTAATAACAAGTGGTCAAAGATGTGTTTTGAAGACCGTGTCGCTGTCCTAAACGACTTCTAATACCAACCCTAGGGAGTATCTATAAAAAAAATGGCAGGCGCCAATGAAAAAAAACAGGAATTATATTGAGGGCTTTAATTATGGCACATGCCAATCATCTGCTCGAAGGACCTCGAAGATGGAATATAATAGTTTTCTATATGTTTTTGTATGTTCTCGAGATTTCGTTTTATGTCAAGGTTCACAAAGAAAGATATAGATTTGCTTTATACTTTATAACTTTTGTTTTATCAACAAAGCGGTCCATCAAATTCTGCAGGTCATCTTCTGGTTGGTTATACCAAAGTTAATTAGGGAAGAGCAAGTTAAGCTTATCATGACAATACTGCTGCTCATGTTCATATTTCAATTTCTCCCCAAGATCTACCATTGTATACACATCATGAGGAAAATGCAGAAGGTGACGGGTTACATCTTTGGATCAATATGGTGGGGATTTGGTTTAAATCTATTTGCCTATTTCATTGCTTCTCATGTGAGTATTCCTTTCCTTATTACTTCAAGATTAAATCGTGTGGACATGGAATCCCAGAGTCGCTCTCATAGGTGATCATTGATTTCTGGTTGTTGGCGACTTATTATTGCCAATGTTCTGATTTTTAAGGAGAGAGAGAGAAGGGCGGGGGGGTGTACATGCCTACATCTATTTCAG
This sequence comes from Hyparrhenia diplandra, assembly GCA_015847255.1. Taxonomy (NCBI): domain Eukaryota; kingdom Viridiplantae; phylum Streptophyta; class Magnoliopsida; order Poales; family Poaceae; genus Hyparrhenia; species Hyparrhenia diplandra. The sequence continues at coordinate 65,490 of JADLZK010002225.1, read as the reverse complement.
TAGTACAGCATATTATTTAGGTGCCCTAGATTCCACTTCTGTTTTTCCTACATTTGATTTTTTTTCCAAAGTTTGTACCAATTTGTTGATTTCTCTATCAAATATGAAGATGATTATAAGGATGAGTTGTTCCTCTCTCTCAATGATCATAATGTTGCTGAACATGGAAACTGGCCAAACAACTAAAAATCGGAAGTGATTATGAAACTGGATTTTTGTCTAATGTCCACCAATAAACATGTGCAATGATTTAAAAATACAAAATAGTAAGAATTCTAAGTTTGCAATTTTTTGGTTCATCCTTCAACATGTGCATACTGAATAATCTGGGTAAATTATTCATCAATGTTCTGCCATCCAGATTGCAGGTGGGTGCTGGTATGTTCTTGCAATCCAGCGCATTGCTTCCTGCCTCCAGGAAGAATGCAAGAGAAACAACAGTTGTGATCTAATATCGCTAGCTTGTTCCAAGGAGATATGTTTTCACCCTCCGTGGTCATCAAATGTTAATGGATTCGCATGTGACACGAACATGACCTCCTTTAGTCAAGGAAACGTGTCTACTTGTTTAAGTGGAAAAGGTTCTTTTGCTTACGGAATATATTTGGGGGCTCTTCCTGTTATATCGAGCAATTCACTTGCTGTCAAAACACTCTATCCTATATTTTGGGGCCTCATGACTCTCAGGTAAGCACTTTTAGAGATTTAGTAGTCTCCAACACAGTGGCTGTTCTCTAGGACACTATTGTTTTAATAATCTACTACATGTTCAAAATATTCTCTCTTTCTTATACACTGTTTATCTGAATAAACAAAACATCAAACTGATACCTAAGTTACACTTCAAAGTTTCTAGCCTTGTTCCATGCATGCATTTATTTACATATTTTTTTTTAATGTTGTTGGCGTATTGTGTTCAACAACTTCATATTGGTAATGTTGTACAATTCCTTGAATTGCTTGGCAGTACTTTTGGTAACGACCTTGCCCCAACAAGCAATGGTATTGAGGTGATATTCAGCATAATCAATGTCCTCAGTGGCCTGATGCTCTTCACATTGTTGATCGGAAACATACAGGTTAAACATTGCCATTTTTTGTCCTTCTGTGTCATTGTATTGTATAACAACGCTTCACTAACTACAGCTACAACTCACTGAATCTGCAGGTGTTTCTGCACGCTGTCCTGGCAAGGAAGCGGAAGATGCAGCTGCGGTTCCGGGACATGGAATGGTGGATGAGACGGAGGCAGCTGCCGTCCCGGCTGAGGCAAAGGGTCCGCAAATACGAGCGCGAACGCTGGGCCGCCGTCACGGGAGACGAGGAGATGGAGATGATCCAGGACCTGCCTGAAGGTCTCAGGCGGGACATCAAGCGCTACCTCTGCCTGGAGCTGGTTAAGCAGGTACAGTCTCTGTCAACTTTATTTATAGTCAACGTGCAGTTTATCTTTTTACACACGAAGAATGCGATTGTTACAAAATTTCCCCTTGCCAGGTTCCGCTGTTCCATGGCATGGATGACCTGATCCTGGACAACATCTGTGACCGGCTGCGGCCTCTGGTGTTCTCCAGTGGGGAGAAGGTGATCCGGGAGGGCGACCCGGTGCAGCGCATGGTGTTCATCCTTCAGGGCAAGCTCCGGAGCACGCAGCCGCTGACCAAGGGCGTGGTGGCGACGTGCATGCTGGGCGCGGGCAACTTCCTGGGCGACGAGCTGCTGTCGTGGTGCCTGCGCCGCCCCTTCGTGGACCGGCTCCCCGCGTCGTCGGCCACGTTCGAGTGCGTGGAGGCGGCGCAGGCGTTCTGCCTCGACGCGCCGGACCTGCGGTTCATCACCGAGCACTTCCGCTACAAGTTCGCCAACGAGAAGCTCAAGCGCACGGCGCGCTACTACTCGTCCAACTGGCGGACGTGGGCCGCCGTCAACATCCAGCTCGCGTGGCGCAGGTACAGGGCCCGGACGTCGGCGACGGACCTGGCTGCGATGGCCGCGCCGACGTTGGCCGGCGGGCCCGACGACGGGGACCGGCGGCTCAGACATTACGCGGCCATGTTCATGTCGCTCCGGCCGCATGACCACCTAGAGTGAGCAGCAGGAAGGGGCAGGGGACCATCCTATTCCTACCTGTGCCGGCCGCGTCATGGTGACTGTACAGTAGTGGTACATTGTAATATGCTCCTGTCAATCTTTTGCGTAAGTGAATTAGTGGTTCGGAATTGTCGTTTAATAAAGAAAAAAATAAATAATGGAGAAATAATTTCTTAGTCCGATTCAATTGGTGTTCGTGTTCACCACCACCAGATTCAGAAACCCGCCGGTCTTCGGCGCCGACCAGGCTGGCCCGGCACTTTGGTGGCCCAATAGCCCAGGTGAGCATCATCGTCTTCGTCGTGCCGTCAACCTCGCCGTCGCTTTAGGGTTCCGGCGACCTCCCCTCCCACTCCATTCCTCCCCCCAGATTAGAATGAGCCGCCCACCACGCCGGTCCGGCCGCCAACACCCAGCGGTGCGGCCCAATAGCCCAGGTGAGCATCAGCGCGGCGGCGCCGCCAACTGGCTTAGGGCTGGACCCATTCCCACCCATTCCTCCCGGGTAGGCGGGGGGGCGCACGAGGTCGGTCCCATGGCGGCGCCGGAGACGAGCATCGCGGCGCCCGGAGGAGAAGGCGCGGAGGAGGGAGGGGAAGAAGGGGCTGCCGCAGCGCGCCGGGGCTCGGCCGGAGCTCCCGCGAGCTAGGGCCGCGGCGGTGCCGGGGACGGCGGGGCGACGGGGTTGTGGAGGAGCGGCGTCGTGAGGAAGATGAACAGGGGTCGTCGCCATCCCGGGCCGGTCGTCGTCTTGGGCCGCGGAAGCTTGGGCCGGCCCAAACGAGGGGTGGTCGGCACCTTCCCCCAACCTCAGGTGGTTGGCGCACAGCACCTCCCTCAGAAACCTCCCTTTCATCCTCTCCAAAACAATTAGAATCGAGAAAAAAACAATTAGGCGAGGATCGTCCCTACTAGAACATGACCGGCACAGTCCTGTTCATGACACGTGAGCCATGTTCTCATTTTAAACGTTCATGGTCCACGCATCAGCTACACATCCACACACGCGCACGCGCCATTACGGTTCGCTGAAAGACTGGGAAAATCCATGGGACTCGACTGAGCCGCGCTCAAAATGGTACGCGACCATCATTAGAATCCGAGCTCCACATAGCCCACTTACGGCAAGAAACCGCGAAGCCCAACCAAAAGGTCATCTTCTTTCTGGGAACAGGGGGCCGCTTATTCCTGTCCTGTGGAAAGAGTCTTGCACTTGAACTGTTGTCTTCCCTTCGCTCGATCCATTCCTCTTCCCTCTCGTGAACCCGCACGAAGTACCGGCTGCGGCGATGGACGTCGCCAGCGGCGGGGAGAGGCGGCCGTCGGAAAAGGAGCTCTTCACGTCGTCGCTGAAAGTCCGGCGACGCCGCCGCGTTCGCCTTCCTCGCCCCTGCCAACCTGTCTCTGCGCGACGAAGGCAGCTGTTCTCTCCTCCATGTCCCCTCTACCGCCGGCCATCCCCAGGCACGCAAAGGGGGTCTCCTAATCTCTAATATCAAATGTGGGTGAAAATTGGGTCTAGGGTTTTGACGGGGTGTTTTGCTGGTTTAGGTGGTGCTCGCGCTTTTGCAGTGTGGTGCTGGCACAGGTGTCCTGACTCCTGAACGCGTAGGACGCGGATGGGTTGGCGCCGGTCCACTCTACTGCCAGCTTTAGGAACTGCGAGATCATCGACATCCTCCTTGAGTGAGGTATTGTACCAACCTAATGCATGTGGGTAAACTGTATTATTTCCGCCACGGATAGTTAGTGAAGCATTGGTAGTACATGACGGGATTGATGTACTAATTTTTTTTTCTGAATGACATTATTTTCATCGGTGCAAATTTGAGCATAATGACTCACGTGACAATGCAAAGCTTAGTATTACTTGCTATATGTTACTTATTTTGTTTTTCTTTGGATAATTTGGCCGATTTATCGATACAGTTGTGATTTGTAATTTGATTCGTAACATAGTGGTTGTTGGTGTGGCCCTAAAATGTGCCACCCTGATAAGGCGAACAATACCGAAAGAGACAATGGACGATGGCGCCGAATAGAACAATGTAACTTCTTCTCATTAATATTCCTCCCTCTCTAAATTGCCCCTTTGGGCCTTATTTATAGTATTCCGTAGACTTTTACATGACCTAAATACCTCTCAACTGCCTTGATCTTGCCGGATATTCCTCGGTGAAGAGGGACTTCTTGTTCGTTTCGCGCCAGCATCCCGACTACTCCCTGAGACCACGCTGGCTTCATCTTCGGTTCCGTTGAGCCGAGTGCGACGTATCCGGTCACCTAGCCGACAAATCTACCTACAAGAACACAAGGAAACGAGACCGAACTGCCACTTTTGGTCCCTTTTAACCGATTTCATCATCTTCGGCTGATCCACCTGGCGAGTCGCCCACGTAGATGCGGCCGGCGGCGCTGCTTTCGGTCTCATGATAGCCGAAGACAGCACCTTCGGCCCCGTTCGTCCCTTCGTTCGTCAACAGACAGATATGCCGAAAGGGCCCGGACGTCGACGACGGACCTGGCTGCGATGGCCGTGGGCCATGTTCATGTCGCTCCGGCCGCATGACCACCTAGAGTGAGTGAGCAGGAGGGAAGGGACCATCCTAGTCCTAGCTGTGCCGGGCGCGTCTTTTTGACTGTACTGTACAGTTGTGGTACATTGTAATATGTCCTGTCATTTTTTGCGTCAGTGAATTAGTGGTTCGGAATTGTCGTCTAAAGAGCATCAATAATTGAAAAATGCGCCTGAGGTGTGACTAAAAAAAATCAATAATGGAGAAATAAATTCTTAGTCCGATTCAATTGTATTTTTCCCCAAAAATCAAAATTACTCCTGTGGTTGTTCCAAGAATACGGCCACATTGTTCCGTGGAGTTGTGGAACACATAATTCACATAATTCCAAAATTATTCCAAGAATCAAAATATGGATTGTTCCAAGAAAAAAAAATCAATCCTCATTCCTCACTCCACATAACGGCCCATTTACAGCAAGGAAAAGCCCAACCCAAGGTCGTCTTCTTTCTTGGAAGAGGGGGCCGCCGACTCTTTGCTCTTGTCTTGCCTTTGCTGGTTCGTTTTGCCTTCCGCCCTTCCCTCTCGCGAACCCGCACGAAGTGCCTCCTGATGGCCGCGGCGATGGACGTCGATAGAGCCGGCGGCGATGAGAGGCGGCCCTCGGAGAAGGAGCTCTTCAGCGCCGCGGAGTCCGGCGACGCCGCCGCTTTCGCCTCCCTCGCACCCGCCGACCTCTCCCTGCGCAACGAGGACGGCCGCTCCCTCCTCCACGTCGCCGCCGCTGCCGGCCATCCCCAGGCACGCAAGGGGCCCTTCTACTCTCTGCTAGGGTGAAAACTGAGTGTTGGGTTTTTGACGGCTTTGTGTTTTCCTGGGATTTAGGTGGTGCTCGCGCTTGCGCAGTGCGGTGGTGACGTCGCGGCTAGCGTGCTGAACGCGAAGGATGAGGAGGGGTGGGCGCCGATTCACTCCGCGGCGAGCTCCGGCAACTCTCAGATCCTCGACATCCTGCTTGAGCGAGGTACGAGACCAGCCCGATACGTGTCGGCGGCGAACTGTACTATTTCTGCTACGGATTTATATATATAAGATTAGTTGGCGCAAAATTGGTAGTACATGACGGGGTCGATGTATTGATATTTTCCGATAACATTGTTTCTACGAACAGTTTCTGAAAATTGCAGTAATTAGTGCAAATTTGAGCATCATGTCTGTTTCATATGACAATGCAAACCACACAGTATTACTTGCTACTATAGGTTACTTATTTGGTTCTTTAGCTAATTTGACTGATTTATTGATGTAGTTTTGAATAGTAATTTGATGCGGTAACATAGTGGTTAATGGACATGTGATTGCTGTAGACTGTAACATTTCAAATCGATATTTGCTAACGGTACCTTGTTGCTCATGGCTAAAATCATCATGGATATTGCTCCTGGCTGCCCATGTTCTCCTATTGGTTCTTATATGCAGAACTTCCATGTTTCGTGTTTTCCTTGTTTGTGCATACTGGACAAGGAAATCTCACATCCATGGCTATAGCAAAGCATGGTATCTCTTGGTTTCTTCTTTTTGGAATGATATGGTTGATTTACTCTTACGGCAGTAGACAGATAGTTAGGTATTTATGGAAACAGGAGCATGGTGCTTAACACATTAATGGGCACATAGCTGCAGTAGGCCTGGGACATTCAAATAGATTTTGGCAGTTTTGTGTGGGTCAATCATCTGACTATCTGAGGCATGCGGTGCTTGTTTTACTTCTTGGGTATCCATTTATAGTGCTATATCAGTATATTGTGCTATTTTTCCCACATCCTTGTGTAAGTTCCTATGTTGAAGATGCTGATTATCCTACAGAAGTAAAATGAGGCGAAAATTGCCCGAACAGGACTACTTTCTAGAGGATTGCTGATTTTTTTTCCTTGAATAAGCTTTCTGATGAATTCCTATTTTTCACTTGTCCACGAATGTGCCAGTAATGGTCCACTACAGCTTACTCAGGTCAACAATTCCATTTTATCACAAACTTATCTTTTGGAGAAAGAATTGTGAAGTATTTTAGTGTCTAATACACACTAGTAGTATTGCTTGTTATAAATTATAAGTATTATGCCACTGTATTCGAGTGAGTTCGTGTTCCATCTTCCCAGTTGGATTTATTTTTAGGGAAAAACAGCAGTAGTTTTCTCTATATATACCTTTTGTTTTTCTCGCAATAAGTGCAATCATAAATTTGCAATACCAGGTGCTGATGTTAACCTGGTTACTGATGGTGGCCGAACTGCTCTCCATTATGCTGCGAGTAAAGGGAGGCTTAACATAGCTGAAAAACTAATAGCCCATGGTGCTAATGTCAACAAGAAAGACAAGGTTTGTATACTTTCAGCAATTTAAAATAATGTGCAAATGGCCTTCTTTGGTGGTGAAACTCACATCCAAAAAAGAGTAAAGATATATTGAGTTTATCATGTAATGACTGAACATAGGTTTAATGCTCCAGCGGGCAGTTGATATCTATGAGTTTTTGGTTTTCTTCTAAGTCGATCTTTTTGGTGACCAAAACTTTGCTAGTGTTGAGTTTGAGATGGAAATATGTCTGTAAATGTTGAAGCTTTTTCTGTCCTGATGAGGTAATGCAACAGGCAAGACCAAGATCCCTTGAATTCTTAAAATCGTTAATGTTTCACATATCTAATATTTCTGGTGAGTATTTGGTTTGCTATGGTTCATTTGTTGGGCTATCCTTGGCCTCTATACCAGTTTGGAGAAGAAATAATAACCAGGCAAATTTATGTGGTTAGTTATAGTTGATTTTGTGAGACTCAGAGATGTGCTAGATCCTCTCCTCCGTGTGGCGTAAAATATGTTGCTTGCTGTTATGCTATCGCATATGTCTTTACGTTGTGCATCATCGTACACTTGCAGTCGAGAACAAAACTGATTTGCTGAACATGTGAATCTCAACTGTTTTCAGTTTGGCTGCACACCCTTGCATAGAGCTGCCAGCACAGGAAATGCAGAGCTGTGTGAATTCCTCATTGAGGAAGGCGCTGAAGTTGATGCTGTTGATAAGATAGGACAAACACCTCTGATGCATGCTGTTATATGTGAGAACAAAGGGGTATGTTATTCTGGCTTCATTGCATCAAAGTTGTTGATATGAATGCAGTGGGTAATTTTTCAATGTCTTGCTCACATCCATCTGTGAAGTAACATTGCCTTCTCCGTGCTTTTCTTATTTAATGAATTGATGTGTTCCAAAGTGCATCTTTATTGCCCATCTATGTTGCTTTTGACACTTCATTATGATGATTATATAGCCCTTTCAACTTGTTATTAACTGGATAGACCAATTAGTTTATTTGGTGGGTCACTGCCTTCTGAATATCAACGGGTGTTTTTTTTTTTTTACTTGGAAGTTTGATTTGGTTTAGACTTGACTGGTTTCAAGGTTACTGCCTTCTGAATAAAGACTGCCTATACATACTTTTACTAATTTTTGCTCCTACGAATGTATTACAGGTTGCTCTTTTGTTAATTAGACATGGTGCTGATGTTGATGTTGAGGACAAAGAAGGCTACACTGTCCTTGGCCGAGCATCGAACAGCTTCAGATCTGCACTTATCGATGCAGCCAAGGCAATGCTTGAAGGTTGATTTGGGGCTCTGCTCAAAGATAATGGAAAGTGTGATACGAGAAACTGTTCAAAGTGTTAAGCTTGTTCTGGTGTAAACAAAGGGGCTCTCTACAGAATCAGACTGACCTTGCTAGAATTTTGACTCTCTATTTGCCTTTTTTATTTCTTTAACCTTGAGACTAACATCTCATCAGCTAAGGTTTTGTTCTCCTTTTTTTTTTTTTTTGGTTGATGATGGCCTTTGTTCCTCTCGGTGTGCTCGATGATAGGACAGTCCTTGAGTGGCAACTAGCAACAAATTTCCTTGCCTTGTTAGCTTTAAGCTAAACTTCAGATATACTACTGGATTGTTTAACAGTATCGTCATGTCAACAAAATGCGTTCCGGAAGATTTCTAGTGTGCTCGGCTGCACATTGCTTAATTTGGTGTGGGTGTCGTTCATGATTGGCTTGGTACTCAGTTGATGTTCAAGCTGAAGAGGATTGGTGCTGGCTGCAAATAAATCACCGGATTGGCTCGTCATTTGTCACCAATATACGTTTTCTGAAGTTTTCTGGAGTGCTCGCTGAACACTGCTTAAATTTCTCAACAAAATTCGTTCGTACTAGTTGGGTTCGGTACCGAGCTGAGGTTCAAACTGAATCACCGGAAGAGCACTATACGTGCCGTGGTTTCCGCAGCAGACACCAGCATTGCAAACAAGGAAGCGTGCAGCGTGCTTTTGTTGATGCCACATAATTAGGCTTCATTGACGCGTGCCCGAACAACCCTGCTGCTTATGGGTCCACCGTCTCCGGCCTCAGGCCTCTAGTGTGTCCACAGTCTCATAGCGCAACCCTGAATTCCTGGGAAGTGCGGTTGCTTCCTGTGACGGCCTCTAGTGTGTTTTGTGCGCTACGCCGCTACTAGTAAGCGTCAGGCGACACCTTATGCAAATGACAGCTCAATCACAGCGATGGCTCGAGCAGTTGAACATTTTGGACGCACACGGAATTTGGGGATTTCTTGCGTGGATGAGCATGGATAAACGGCCAGACGGCCGGATATGGATAATATAGGCTGGATAGTTGCGGGCAGTTACCTTTTTGTGCTTGCTTCAGCCTTGTAGATCCCCACCACACCACCTGCTCACAATCAAGACCATGTGATGTGTGCACGTGCTTTGCCCGCTGCCGCTTCGCTGGCTGGCGCCTGGCAAGCGGCACTTGGGCTAGACTACGAGAGATAACAGGACTCGACATGCCGGCGGACCAGCACTTGGGCTCAGATGAACGCTATGCTGCTTTGTGCCTGAAACTTGTGCGCATTGTGCAGCACCTAGCATAGCAGTAGACCAACCTGTACCTAAAATCGCGCAAAGAAAGCAGCATCGATTCGGGGTATTTTGAAGCTTGTGCCGAAGGATACCCGCGCAACACCAAAGCGTTGTCGGCACGGCGGAAGCGAGGGGTCAGCGATCCATGCGAGAAATCTGGCTGCTCCGGCACGGGCACGCCACACGACCCGGCTCCAGGTCAGGTTTGCTAACCAGTCGCCACCTGATCTTTTCCCTCTTCAACGTCGATACGCAGATGCATCGGACTCTTCCAAGAAGATATGTGCATGGCTTTGCTCACCAGTAGCCACCTGAACGCAGCTCTGCAGACAGATTCAGGTTAATGAAGCAGTCGGGGTTAAAAGCCGAAACGAAAGGCGAAAGATCCCATTACCAAGATCCAAGATCAGTACAGTCTCAGCCACCAGCTGACGGCTGACAAAAGCGTAACCAAGATCATCTCTACCAAAAATAAAAAAAAAAAAGAAATGGCATCGTTTATAACCGTTTTGAACAATTATCATACTCAAATTTTGAATATTCAAGTTTTTCCACAACATATTGATCCCTTTTCTACATAATTAACAGCCAGTCAAAGTAAAATAATGTGACTTTTCGACCAACCGGAATCCATCTAAAAAAAAAATACTATACGCTGATATCAAGCTAACGGGGTGTTTTCACTTTGAGCGCTAGAGGGGTGGCGGCGTCGTCGCCCAGAATCCACAATCCAGTGTTGAACGGAATCAAAAAGGAACCCAAAAGTAGAAGAGATTCTTTTATCTCCATCCAAATCAACAAGATGAAAAGGCTAAAGTTACTTTCGTTCTTCACACTTTGAAAAAAAATCAATCTCAGCTCAATCAATCGCTTTCGCAGATCCACACCACTAATTTATGAATCCAACACACACTAGCTCCTCTTCAGAGCTCAAACACACTAGGGAAAAGAGAGATCGAGGGGGCCGGCCGGGCCCGGCAGCTAGATTCTTCCCAGCCAGAGTGCTAGACCATCCTGAGGAGCGCGGCGAGCACGGCGACGGCGGCGTAGACGACGGGCGCGTGGGACCTGGCGAAGGCGGCGGCGATGGAGCGGTCGCTGGCGGACGGCGGTGGGGACGGCGGCGGCAGCTTCTCGGTCTTGATGGCGAGGCGCATCCCGCCGAAGCAGTAGCCGTAGCTGCAGATGAAGTAGTAGGTCTTGGTCTCGTTGAGCTGGAACGCGAAGGTACGGCCCTTGCTGTAGTTGTAGATGGCGTTGCTGGAGTCGCACTTGTTGTACCCGGTCTCGTCCACCTGCACCACGTCCGCCTGCCCCGCCGTGTAGTAGAACACTGCGTGCCGGCGTCGAGGCGGAGTCAGATCAGAAGCTCAGATCTGAGAGAGAAGAGGAGGCCAAGGAAAGCGCAATGCGTGGGTGCGGGGAGCCGGGCTTACCCAGCCAGTCGTCCTTGTAGAAGGGGCCGTGCTCCTTCGGCCAGTCGGTGTAGTTGACGTTGGGCTTCCAGTTGATGCTGAACTTGTTCGCCGCCGCCCTCTCCGGCAGCGCCGCGCACGCCGCCAGCACCAGCAGCGTCGCCGCCGCCGCTACGCTGGCTCGCCCCATCACTCCTTCCCCTCTGCTGCTGCTGCCTCCTCCTCCTCCTCCTCTAAGTCTAAGAAGAATGGATCAGCAATGGCCGGACCGCCGGAGCAGTGCCGGTGGCGTTCGTTTCTAGCCTCTTTGTTTGAACTCGCTAGTGAGCTGAGCCGGGGAGCGTGCGTGAACGCGTGACTTGCGAGTGAGCTGGGGCCAATAGCGGTGGGGCGCCGGGTGCGGCCCAATTAAAGGCGCGGGGCACATGGGAGCGCCCAGGCCAGGTTTCATCGCGGCCGTCCGTCCAGTGCCACGGCGGCGTGTCCCGGTCCGTCGCTCGTATTTCGAAAACTTGGGTATTCCCGGGAGGGTGGTATATCTGGTGGGAACGCCGGAAAATTGTACGTGGTGAACCTGTTCAGAATCCGACAAGAGCAGGCATGTCAATAGCGACACTTATTGCAAATTATAAAAGAGCAACGAAGAAGCCGAGCAAGAGAGTGGAGAGCTGGAAGAAACCTCCGGAAGGAAAACTTTTGATGAATGTTGATGCAGGATATATGGCGGAATCGAGCACCGGTAGTACTGGAGCTATTATACGAGATTCCTCTGGAGCTTTCATCGGCGCAAGGTCTTCCTATTTTGAAAATGTTGCTGATGCAGGAACAGCAGAAGCAATGGCGCTTCAAAGAAGGTCTTATGCTGGCTCAATCTTTGGGGTGCAATCGGATTATGATTGAATCAGACTGCATGGAGGTGGTTGATACTATGAAAGAAGGCATGGCTGCGACAGTGGGTGCTCCAATCTTCGATGAGTGTTTCTCCTTGTGGCAGGACTTTGATTCTATTATTATTAATCACTGTAATAGAGAAGCAAACTGTGTTGCCCATATATTAGCTAGAGTTGCTTTGCAAAGCAAATCGTCTTGTAATTGGGTCGATGAACCCCTAGTTTCATTCTAGGAGCCTTGGCGAAACGATGTAACTATTATCCAAGATCAATAAAGGGCGCCAAATGGCTTAACTCAAAAATATATATATAAAAATATATTTTATGGGTATTTAATGATACTATTTTGATGTTTTCAATTCTATTGTTTTTTTTATTGTTTTTTCCTATAAGTCTGATCCAATTCTGAAAAAATAATTATTTTAAGAACACCAACCTAGTTTCGCAAAAAAAAAAAAAAAAAAAAAAAAGAACACCAACCTAATAGGTGGAATCTAAATCATCGAAGCTTCTATTGTATATCCCACCGTAACACTTTCGCATCACCTTGGATTTGCATTCAGCATTTGCCCTTTCTAAATGGGCAAAAATATAGAAATACTATATTTTACAACTATATGTAGGTTTCATGGTTATTTTGCCGATCTTATAATTTTTTCACTATCTACTGTCTAGCTTAGAGCAGCTTTTTTATAGCTCATCGCTGACACCATTTTTAAGCATACACCAAAACCAAAAGGTTCTAAAGCTCGTTGCTTCGACCAATCCAGTTCGTTTGAAACCGTTAGTTTTTTTTTCCACTTTTGATCATAGAGAATCCGATAGTTTGGACAAGCTTTATGTCAAATTGCGTAACTTTTGCAGAGACAGATTTGTTGGAACCTGCGAGGTCAAAAGCCTAAAAACAGTGCCAACAGCGTGCTCTCCGCAAAAACTTTTGCCATATTTTTTTTTTTTCCTTCTCTCTTCCCTTTTTTTCCTTCTCGGTTTGGTTTTAGAAAGATCGTTGCCGTCTCGATCTTTCATTGCAAATCCATCTGGCCTTTGGGCTTCTTGGGCTCACTATACCAAAACTAAACCTAACGGGCTTCCAAGGTGGAGTGAGCTCGGCGGACATATAAGCCCACGACGGCGAGACAGAGTAAGCTCGATCCGTCCTTGTGATTCCATACCGTACCAAGTACCAACACCACCAGCGCAGGGTCAGAATCCTCGCACCTCTCAACAGTTGTCAGCCACAGTACTTGGCCAAGAAAAAAGCTGCAGGCAAAAAGTACGGTCGCCATCCCACAGTGCCATTCTTTCAGCAAAATGAGAGAAAAACAACAGTGGGCCTGTTTGGATCCTCTAACTTGGTTAGAGTTAGAGTTAACTAACTAACCCTCTCTAACCCCTTAACTTAACCCATGCATAGGCGGTTTGGATGGCGAGGGTTAGAACGGGGGTTAAGAAGACTTTTCCAATCACTTTTCTAAGTTAGTGTGCCTTTAGGTTGGTGGGCTCCTACCAAAATAACCCAAATATCACCCCCTCGGGGGTTACTTTTTTGGTGGGTTAGAGCAAAATAACCCAATCTAACCCATATGTTTGGATGCTTTTGGGTTATTTGGACAAAAAATAACCCAATCTAACTCTAACCCTAGATCCAAACAGGGCCAGTGTCCGCGCCCTTCAAGCACGGCACCGGAGAAAGATTTTGCAGCCGCCGCAAAAGCAGCAGCAGCACGGGCATCTCCGCTATTTCTACTTGTATCACTCTCTTTTTTGTGTGGGGGGAAAAAATGAACTGAAACGCCTGGCGTAGGCTCAAGTGGCGCCATCACGCCAAAAGCTTTCTGTTGGTTGTGGCAAGACGCGGCCGCCGAATGCCCGCGTGGTTATCTTAAGGCGGAAGATTTATCTTTCTCGCATGGAGCGGTCGCTGCCGGGCGGCCGGATTCTCCTCTGTTCTGTTTTTCTTTTGTTTTCCCTTTCCCGGTGCTGGATTGGATTGGATTGGATGCCGGCTCTCTCTCTCTCTCTCGTGGGCAGAGGGACATTCGTTGGATCGGAGGGCGAACCACGTGTTGGCTTAAGTGGTGTGTTTGCATAGGTAAACCAAAGTGTTAGTACTAGTTGTCAAAAAAAAAAAGTGTTAGTACTAATATTACTAATATATCATGGTCTTTAGGGCATGTATAACCCGTCTGTATGAGGCGTCTGTATAGTGGTTGTTTTGCGAAAAGCCCCCCGCCTGCTCCTACCGACGGCCTGCGCGTCGCCTCCGGAGGCGACGCCTCTGTCCCGTTCCCAGAGGCCGAGCCGACGCGCAACGACGCGTTGTACAGCCCGTCGTCTCGCATCGCCGCGGCGCGCCGGATCCAGCATGCCTCCTCCTTCCCCGCCAAAACTCGTTCCCTCCCGCGCACCTCCTCCTTCCCCTGCCAAGCACACCAGAAGCTCGCCTCCTTGAAGGGAGGGAGGGGAGAAAGCGTAGCACCGGCCTCGACCCCGCCGTCGGGAGGAGGAGGCCGCCATGGTCGTTGGAAGGAGGAGGCCACCGGGAGGAAGAGGCCACCATGGTCGCCGAGTGGAGGAGGCCGCCATGGCCCGCGCTGCGACTCCTGGAGGCAGATCGAGGCCAGGCTCGCGCAGATCGAGGATGGTGGCGTTGAGGACCGTGGCTGGTAGTCGCCGTCGCCGTCGCCTCCAACTCCGCGACCGTCTTCTCCGTCCTCTTCACGCTCTCTCCTTGCGTCGCCCTGCAGCTCGATCTGGTGGTAGCGGGCCTCAAATCGACGGCGGCGAAGGCCGATTCGGCGGCTGCAAAGCTCGATTCGGTGGCTGCAAAGCTCGATTTGATGGTTGTGAAGCACGATTCGATGCCTGTGATGGTTGATTTGGTGCCGGGGGCTAGCTGCTGCAGAGGTGTTGCTTGGTGGGATGCGGCTGGTGGTGATCCAGTTTCTCTTGTCTTTTGTGCGTTCAACAGCTTGGAGTTTTTGTTCCTGAAAATTGCAGAGTTCCTGTTTTGATCTCTGGAATTGCACAGCAATATGTGTACTTGGGTAGGATTAGCATCCAATAGAAACTGTCTCTAGATCAGTTTCTTTGTTACCAATCTCTGAAACTATGAAAGCTATTTTTTTCTGAATGTGAAACTGATTGCCAGGCTCGGTTTGCACTAGTATCTTTTCTGAATGCTACCTGCTACTTAATGGTACCATCTACTTGAATTTGCATCATTTTTGGATGCTACCTGTGAATCTAAACAGAATGTTTATTGTGCGCATAGAATGCTACCTTGTACTCCTCCGTTCCAAATTATAGTTCACTTTGGCTTTTCAAATTCATTTCTTTTTACTATGTATCTGCATAGTGTATAAACTGGTGCAAAGAAAATCAATGTAACTAGAAAAACCAAAGTGAAATACAATTTAAAACGGAGGAGAAAGATACGTGTTTAGCTACTGATGCATTTGAATGTTACTGAATGCTATCTGAATATCCCACTGATGCTCCACTATGTGAATGTGAACGTGATTGTGCTCCACTAGTATAATATAATATAATTATTATATTAATGGTTCCTAAAAATATTGTAATCATGCTATTATTTTGTATTCATATTATTCTATCAAATAGCCACACAATGATATACACAAATACATTTGTAGTTGATCTTAAGCTCAATGCAAAGCATTAAATAGCTTATAGACGGATTCTCTCATGCGTGGATTGTATGAAATGTGCCCGCGCATTTGTCTCGTATGATAAATTCGAGGTTATACTGAGGCGGCAAGGTTGTTGTACATGCCCTTATGACCTACTCCCTCCGTCCCACTGAGTTTGTCACCCTGGATTCCGTGCTATCTTCTTCGAAGCTTCGTCTTATTCAAATTTTTTTTTGCACAAATATAATTTATTTTGTTACGACTTATTTTATCAATGAAGATACTTGAATATTGATTAATTTATTTTATGATTTACATAAATATTTTGAATAAGACGGACGGTCAAATATGAAGTTCAAAAGTCAAAAACGACGAACTCCACTCCATAGGGCCAGAGGGGAGTAGCGTAGTCTTGGGACATGGATCTAGTACGTGTTTCAACTGAAGGGTCAATTAGATACTCTAACTTGGTTAAAGTTTTTTGCTCTAAACTAACCTAACCTTAAAGATGTTTGGATGGAGGGGGGATTGATATTAAATGTCTTTTTATGGTAGTTTGGTGTGCGTGGAGGGAGAGAATGAAAATACACTTTTTGCATGAACCTAATTTAAACTAGCCTCAATTAATACCTCTCGGGTAGTCTAATTTTTTGTGAGTAGAGTTAAGAGAGAAGAGAACGACTTGCATGCTTTTGAACCCTTGTTTGGATTTTTTAGGTTAGTTGAGCAAAAATAGTAATCCGTAGACTCAAAAAATAACTTTAAGTTTTCATCTAAAAATTAAGTTTGAAGTAACTCTAAAATTTCCAATATTATATTCCTAAAATTATTTGTGTTTTTTCATGGCTATTTCACCAAGCATCTTTTTTTTTTTTCCAAAAAAATAATTGTAATACAAAACATAAATATAATTTGTATTTATATATATATATAATTAACCAACATTCAAATTTACTAAGCTCACGAAAATAAGATGTTTTTCACGTTATTTTTTTGCCATAAATAAGTCCAAAATATAGAGATGCGTAGATGGATACAACCAAAAATGTCTTTTTTATAATAGTTTGGTGTGCGTGGAGGGAGAGAGAAAATCACTTTTTAGTGAACCTAATTTAAACTATCCTCAATTAGGACCTCGGGTAGTATAATTTTTTTGATGAGTTCACAACAGAGCCCCATCTTTTTGTTTGGAAAAAATAAATAAACAAGCCCTCTCTAAAATTAAAATAATCCCCGAAAACATGGCTATTTCAAATATCTTTTTTTTTAAAAAAATAATTTACTACAAAACATATATTTATATATATATATTTAACCACATTCAAATTTACTAAGCTCACGAAAATAAGATGTGCGTTATTTTTTGCCATAAATAAGTCCAGAATATAGAGCTGCGTAGTATACAACCAAAACTGCCAAAATATTTGGTGTGATCGAGCGGGTCAGGGCGACGCAGCTTTGGCCAGTCCGGCCTCGGCCTCTGCCTCTGCCTGCGCCTGCCACAGGACTTGACTGTCCGAGACTGCAGCCCTGTCAGCCCTGCCCTGAATCCATCAGTTCTTTCTTTGACCCAAGCGCGCCGCGGAACCGGTCCAGCGGTCATGCCTGAGCGAGCGGCCCGCCCGCCCGATCGCCACCGGTCCACCGCGCGGCAAGAGTCTGTCAGGTTCTGGGTCCCCCGTGTAGGCGGGACAGGGACAGGGACAGCAGCTGAGGGGAATTAATACGTAACCTAAATTTGCCAGTTCTAATCAGGTAAAGCAGGGCCCTCTTGCGAAGTCTACCGGATCTCGTGATCCATGGCGTCAGCAGATAGATGAGAATTGCTGTAGATAGATAGGAGTACACTTTCCTCCTCGTGGCCTACTTGCACATTTGATAAGCGTCGAGTGTGATCCATCATCCATCTGTTTTACTTGCTTATTATCGTTGTACCAGTAGTTTACTATACATAAAAATCATTCTTGTGATCTGGTCTCGCGCGCAGCCCGAATATACGCACGCAGTAATCCTGCGATGAAGCTATGATTTGCGTCCTCTGAACAGTTAGGATCGATCGAGATTGCAATATTCAGAGCAGCAGACTTGACGTACGGGCGTGAAGAATCCTTCCCCCGACCCGATCAGCAGACGCATGCTGGCGACATGGAAAGGCAAAGATAAAGCTAGTAGGAGTACTCAACAAAATGCTCATCACTGGTGGCCTTTGCTCCTTTACCTTTCCTCTCTATCGTTCCCCATCAGACTATCATCAGGGGCAGCATCCACATGAACCCTAGATAGATCTGCCGGACCCTTTTGACCCAACCAACCAACATCAATGACCACCTCGTAAAAGGAGAGGAGCCATGTAAAAAAAAGGCTGCGACGCAAAGCTAGGTACTCCACGCGTCACCCCATGGCGGGGCCCGGTAGTCAGTCCCTCTCTATGGCTCAGGCTCAGGCGCGGGCCGCCCGCCAGTGACAGTGGCTACTGTTCCTCACGTCGTAGCCGAGCAGATATGATTACACGTTGGCCGCGATGGAAAGTGGATCGATTGCTTGCGCCGCTTTCCTTGCGATGACGAGCCTTTTGGGGTTGGGTCGTCGCCCGCGCACTACCAAATCACCTTGGAGAAAAAGGAAGCACAACCAATGCTCTCTACTCCAGGCAAACAATTGGCTCCGATGACCACTAGTCAAGGATATTTCTACTCCCAGAAAAAACAATGGGCCCCGTCCCTTCCGGCGAGAGTATCAGGCAAGCCAAATTACCAGCACAAATGCAGACGAATGAGGTAGTAACTTGGAAACTTAACGTGCCGTAACATCGGATGCCACAGGTCAACTTTTCCAACCCCCGGGCCCCGACCGACCTAACGGGTGCATTGAACTGGTACAGCTACACACATCGGCGTTATCCGCGTCAATCAAAAAGATGATGGGCCAGAGCGTGGTCGCCGTATCATCACTCATCAGGTCTCTCGGTGCAAGGGACGCGCGCGCACGCACACACGGACACGGTTTGTATGTGTGGCCGGCCGCCCGAGACCAACCCACCTCACACGTGCATCGGAATCCACTTACCCCCTCTGGAACCCAGACGCGGGCGCGCCGGCCACAGAAGATCCGGGCCACCGTATCGCCGTCTCCAGCTTGCCGATCGAGCCGGCGCTGATTTTCTTCTCATCCCCAGTGTGTAGATTCCACGTCCCCTGGATTCGGCGATTCGCACTCGCGACGCGGACGTTGAAAAACACGAGACGCGCCATGCCCCCACCCCTCGCGCGTCACGTGGGCCGCCGCGTCGACGCGATGAGCCGGCCGGCCACGGCCACGGCCACGTGGCGGCGGCCGGCGGGCAGCCGATTCGAACCAAGGAGACGCGGCCGGCCGGCCGGCCGCCCAGAAAATCTCAGGCAGGAGGAAAGGGATTCCCGCGTGTGTGCTCCTGATGGGAAACGACGGCGTGGAGTAGTACTACTGTGCTAGGAGAGGTGAAACATATCGCAGGGAGAAAAGAAACTTCACTGTTGGTATCACTAAGATAGCAATACAAGAGGACAAAGAGCACGATCTACGCAAAGCAGCTGGGTGCTCGCGCCGGCCGGCGCCCATCCTACGAGCCAGGATTCGCGTACGTACGTACAGCAGGAGATCTGATGTTCACCCGGAACAAGGAACAAGTGGGCAGCATCTGGGCGGGCCAGCCAGCTCCAAGTCCAAGCCAAGGCTCCAGACGAGTTGGTTGCTTTCACAGAGGGGCGCCGCTGCCACTGCCAGCCAGCAGTCGCGGACGTGTCCTGCGACACGAGCGCAGATATACATACGAGACACTGCCCGTGGGTCCCGCATGCAGGGACCATGTCTGGAGGAGCCGGGCGAGCGTTCGGTGGCCATGCCCTGGGCATCAATGCGGTGCGGGTGTGAGCTCCTCGTCCTCTTGGCGCCAGGCGGTCTGGGGTCGCTGCTGTGCGTGAGTACGCGCAGGCAAGGCGTCGAGAGCGAGACGAGCCCGTGCAGGAGATGAGAGAAGAGAGCCTCCAGTCCAGGCTACAGGGCAAGGCATGGACGCTTGGTCGCTTGCACAGGAAAGTGTGAGGCTGCCCTCCTGCACTTGGTGGTCGTCCTGCAGTGGAGATATCTAGGGACGGTTCTTTCCGTTTTTTCTTGCTCTCTGTTGTTAATAGCGTAGCCGCTGCTCTCTCGTCTTTTACATCCACAATGCACATGTTCCCTGCTCGTAGTGGTAGGCCGAGCTGCGTGTGTAACTGTAACCCGGTCGAATCGACTGTTTCATGCAGTAAAACTTTTTGACATTTGGAACCCATTTCGACATATCCAGCCGTATTTTAGAGGACGTCATGTGCCCGTTACCGGTTTGAATCATTTTTGCAAACACTCTCCCCGGCCGATACAAAGTAAATCATATTCTAGACTAGAGATGTTTAGTCAAGCTATTTTAAATTTTAAACAAACATCATACTAGTATCACTAGATAAGCTATGAATATATTTTCATAAAACTACTGATTTGGTGTTATAGATATCATAACTCTTCGTGATAAAGTTAGTCAAGTTTAAGATAACTTAATTTAGGATAATTTTAGAAGTTGATTTATTGGGAACGTAGAACTAGAGGTGTAATTATTAGGTGAAGTCAAGATATTTAACTCCATTAGAATCACCTCCTTTATCCTTTGTTTTGTTGGCCTTACGGTGTGTGGAACATGGACAAGAGTTTAAGCCACAAAATCAACATATCACAATTCATTGATCTTATAATTAGTGCTATAACGTTTATGAGCACGATCTCTTATATAGTACATGTTGAAACATGAGTATGCATATTTGAAGGTCTATGTGCTTACTATGTCATTGTTTTTTAAAGCGAGCACGTCCAATTGCTTTTTTATAGTGGCACGCGTGTAAAGCAGAGGAACAAAAATAGCATGTCGATACATGGCAAGACATGATGACCGAATCTCACAGAAATCACCGTTACTTCAGCCAAAACTCACAAAAATCACTGTTACTTCATCTCAAACATGATGAGAAAAAATGCATATTTAGTTCAGAGCAAAACTCAAAGCCATTTTCATGTCGATAATCATAACATATCCACATCAAATAGAAACTAAAAGTTAAATAAAGGCTACTTAGCTACATAATCATTCCAAAAAAACATTTATCCAATGAAAATTTCGCAAAGTTTTTAACCACAATAAATGGATGTTACATATGGTGGTTTTGATGAATAAAAACGTGAAGTTTTTAAAGTTTTACAAGTATATGCAAATGGATAATAAATAATAAAGTTTTAAAAGCAAATACATATACTAAACATAATTAATAAGTTGGGGGTGCCTGGCCCCCTCCAGCCCCCCTCCCTCCCTCCGCCACTGGAGGGAGTAATAAGTAATAACCAATTCAGTATTATTGTTAGGCTTTGATGTGTAATCACCGTACATGAGACGTTGACCGATCACCGTACGTAGTTAAACCTGTACTCTACTCGTACTAACACCGTGCGTGGTCCTGCTATTGAAGCACGCCATCTTTTATTATGTACTGGCACATGTGTTTGACAGCCTAACTTATCTCGAAATATGCCAACATGCATCAATCCACACATTACCCGTCACTGCAAACCATCTTCTTTCGGGCGACCAACATTTGTGGGTATCGTCTCCGATGCAATACAAAGAGGTTGGTTGCTCGTCGCAAGCAACTGGAATTTCTGTCGGTGCCTTTTGCCTGGGCAGGAATTTCACATGGATTCCGGATCTGGCAATGCTCCATTTGTGCTTTGCTTGGCCACACATATCGGATGGATGGAATTGATTGAAGCCGACTCAACAGTTCGACGCCTTTCTCCACCTACTACCATATTATCAATAAAATATCTACTCCTAGAAGCGAGAAGTTACCATTTCTGCTGACAGTTACTGTAAGTACTTCCAGCAGAAGTGATTAATTAGCCCACAGACTCTAGCAAACCATTTCCACGACACTAGGCATGTGAGTAGAACAAGCATCATTTCCGAAGAAGCTGAGACTGATGAAAGTGACAAAAATCTCCGCTCCCATCACCCTGTGGCGTGTGGTCACACGTTCCAGTCAGGGTGGTTAATGTAACGATGGGATTAAGACCCAGATGATGTAGTAGTACGGAGTACTAGTACGTGCGGCCGTCTTTATTCCTTCTCGCAGTTTCCTGGTGAGCCTATGAATGCGAGTGACGTCCCTTGGTCTCCAAGCATAACGTACCGTTGTCCACTGCCCGCTGGGACCCTCCCGCCATTAGTGCGACGCAACGCAACCGAAACAATGTACCAGAGGAGCAGGAGCACTCCAAAGTTCCAAGGGAATCACCGGTCGCTTGGGGATTGGGATTGGGACGGATCCTGGAGGAGGCTCGGACTGCGGCAGCAGCAGCCAGCGCCAGACCGCGACCGTCGTCGCCCACTGGCGCCCTCCGCGTGCCGTGGTCGCGTCGTTCACCAGGGCCGTGGGATGGGATGGGCACGGGAAGGAATAGGAAGGCGACACGCAAACGGACGACGGGACGGCGGATGCCGGAGTGAGGATTTGGATTCGCCCCCGTCGTCCTCTAGTACCTCGCTGCTCCTGCTCGCGGAATCCGAGGTTGAAATGAAAAACCCAACGATCCCAGGCCTAAACCCGACACGAGATTACGGATCCTGTGAGTTGATTAGTGTAGTGCTCCAACAGTCCGTGCAGCATTACGGGAAGACACGCTGTCATGAGGCTGCTCGCTCCTCGTGATCCATCCTGGCAAAACAAAGGGCGTGCGCTGGGGGCCCACAAGTCAGGCCCAGGTAGTCACACCCGAACCCGAGTTTTTTGAGCCTGGCTGGCTGCGGTAGTACTTTCCCTCGGCCTGGTTTAGTTGTCTGAGCGCTCCAGGTGGGCCCCGCGTCCGGCCTTTGGGGTCATCTGTGTCAACCATGGCCTAATTGGCTTAAAAGAAAAGCCTCAAACTCCAGGCCCTGCAGCGAATTAGTTTTTTTTATTTACAGCTGACTGATTTATTGTTTTCTCAACCCCACGGCCGAGGCCATTTTTGGGTTACTGTTGGAGCAACTGAACACCCCTGTCTCAGCGCCCGGGTGGGCCCCGCGTCCAGGTCCTTTGGGGGCATCTGCGGCCGAGGCCATTGGATCGATCAAAAGAGAAGGGGAGAGAGAAGTGCAGCGAATAGGAGTACAGTACAGCTGACTGATTGATTGTTTTCTCCAACCCCACTTTATTACCGTGCTTTATTAGTATCTCTCTCTAGTCTCTCTCTCCTGTTTCTCCTCCTCCTTCACTTCACTTGCTTTCATCAACTTTCAATGTGCAGAGTGGATTGGTGATGTGCCTCCATGTGCACTGTTCATTGATCTTTTGCCAAGACACATGACATGACATGAAAGAGCACACGTAGGAGTAGTAGATAACCTTGATGACCTCATATAGCTAAGTGCCCAAGTTTCACTTGATCATAATAATCCATGATAAGTATCGCCTTGAAAAACTCTACTACGTACTATTCTCCAGCTAGCGGCGACATCTGCCGGGCGGTACGAGCCAAGATCTTCTCGAGCTGTTGCTACCTCACCTGCCAATCGTTTTCATTTGTTGCGGGATCTGCAGCCTTCATCACAACAACCCATCATTCATTTATTTATTTATTCTAAATAAAACAACCAATCATTTTTTTATTGCCGCAACCTAAAAAATAAATCGGAGCCTCAGATCTCCTGGTTCGCATCGAGCAAGGTTGGTTGTGTTTTAGGTATTCATTAATTACGACGCCCGACTAAACATGTGGTGACAGAGATTATTGGGAAAGCGAGTGCTCGTGAATTCTGTGATCCAACCGCCGTTGAATTTCTGTGATCTAATCGCCCGTGCAAACAAGAGATTGGATTCACCAACACGAATGAAGAAAGGGTCATCAAAACACAGCACTTACTACACACTATCTGATTGAAATAACGAATTAAACCCTATATATAAAATAAAATACAGAGATAAGTGAAATCCAACACTGGCAGTATGAGTAATAATTCGAAAAAAGGTTCAGCGACAGTAGTACGGTGACCTAGCCGCCGGCCGGAAGAACTGGGTACTACGGACGCTGGCTGTAGGGGATCCTGTGAGCTTGGTTATAAAAAAAGTGTCACGAGGAGTAAAGACGGCCGATTTTTTAAAGCTCTGGAAAGGAAGTTTGGTGCTGTGATCCTCTGGAGCAGCATGAATTTTTATATCGACTTGTTTCTCTCTCTCCCCCCACCAGCAAGCAAAGGGGAACCGGACAGATTCTCTCTCTCATGTCATGACGAGTCACAATCCCCTCCGGACGGAGTCAGTCTTTCTACTACTGTCAACACGGAGATTAGTAATAATCATGGCACGAAAATTAGCTGATAAGTAGTACTTTGTTTCAATAAATTCTAATGGAACAGCTTGGTAATCACGGCTGATGATAATAATGATAATATAGTAGTTAGTTCGGGTGGAGAAAAAATTCTGATATCGACAGCAGCAGGTGGGGAGGGAGTCAGGGAGGGAGGAAAAACAAGTGTTTTTTTTATTTGGATTTATTCTGATGAGAGAGAGAAAGCGAGAGATGGATGGGATAAAAGTGGGCGAGTGAGGAGGAAGGAAGGATCAGCAGAGGAGAGAGAGAATAAAAAGACCAGATGTCAACAAATCTGCCTGTCCTTGCACGTAGTTAGAAGAAGGTCGTTCCATTCCCTTCACTTCCTCAGAGGAGAGAGAAAGGAGAGGAGAGAGAAAGCAAGGGGCAGGCAGTGCACATAACCAAACAACACCCATCCAAAAACCCCAAAAGGAGGAAAAAGGAGAGAGAAAAACCACGCAGTCGTTTGTTCAGACAAAACAAGAACAAGAACCCACCAGTACGCACTTCCCTCCTCCTCTCCCTCTCTCTCCTCCTCTTCCTCCGCCCCCTGGCCTGGCCTCGCCTGGCCCCATCAGATCCAATTCCTCCCCGACCCCCATCCCGGATCCGCCGCAATTCCTTCGTGAGTCAAGCTCGATTGCTCCCTGCCCGTGGAATTTGCTCCTTTTACCCGCAAGAATCGCACCTTGGCCGGCGACTTTGGAGAGGGGAGGGGACTTGCCAAGGTTTGGTTTGGGGGCGCGCGTACCAGGGCCATGGGCGTGCTGCTGCCAGCTAGGCTGTTCGTGCGCCGGATACTCAGGGTCGTCAGGCTCAATCCGCTGCAGCGCAGCGCCGCCAAGAGCCGATGAGGTGAAAATTTTACTCGCCTGGTTTCTTCTTCTGCTACCGTTCTAGCTTCGGTGGTTGTGAAAAAGACGCAGCTTTTCTGCCTTTTTCTCTCTTCTTCTTTGAGCCGTCCAAGGTTCCGATTTTTCTTTTCTTTTCCGGGAATTGGGTTTCTGCTGCAATCGGTTCATGTGTCAAATTGGGGTCCGATTGACGGTAGGGAGCTGATAATTGCGTCTAAACCTTCGCAACCTTTCGGTTTCCATGTTTGGTAATGATGATAGGGGCGGTTGAGGGAACTGGTTCTTAGGATTTATCAAGTGCGTTCAACTGTCGCGGGTTGACTTGTCTTCTCTCCTTCACTTCCTTCCTGTCTCGCGAGTTGACGTCCAAATAACTGTACATGCATATATTCTTTTTCCTTGTCTTGGGCCTTCTGTCCTGTTTCGGTTCACCTTCTGTAATCTGTATGTTTGCTTGATTATTATGGAAAGGGGTAGTGTGTTTCGATCTTGCATTGGGCATTTTGTTTCTTAGATCTTCTACCTTACTCACTGCAGTGTCTTAATCATTTAATGGGCAGGTGATTCCTCGTGAACGCATTCAGCACAGCAAGTGACTATTGGCTGCTCGTCCAGTTGAGCAGGTCGAGCTATCCATTTAGCTCGACACTGTGAGCAACTGGAGATACGCATTGTGATTGCTTCTCCTGTGTGGCTTTCAAACATACTGCTGGTGTGCTGTGCTGTGAAAGTCACATAATCCACTTGGCTATATGCCAGGGTGGGCAATGTGAATCGGGGCTTGATAAATGCAGGCTTGTTAACTTGGTAATTGGTCAATGAAACCCAAATTCTTTAATGAATTCTTTTGTCCACTGTTACCCTCAGTTTGATATAATGTAGCTGGCCATTTCTGCTCCCTTCCAAAAGTTTCATGTTTTGTTGCTTATTAGAGCATCGTTTTTATATGGCAATATGTTTTGTTGCTTATTAGTGCATCGTTTTTATATGCCAATATATAGCTGAACATCTTCAAACTGTTTACGTAATATGTCTGCATTTTTGGTGTGCTAATGCCAGTAGAATTAGGAATTGCTGATGCCAGTAGAATTAGGAATTAATAAGTAGTATCTGTTCATTACTGAGTTCATGTAAAGTGCCCTTTGTAACTGGCAATTGAATTGCAATTGGAGTTAGAGATCATGCTTGTAACTGAAATGTGCAAAGCTCCACAATAAAGTAGTGACATCCAGCTGAATGAAAGTTTGTCTATTCGTGCATATACTCTCAGTAATCATCACTAAATTTATCAGAAATTGGTGTTCTCTTGTAAGCTGCCAATTTCTTTGTTTCTTCTGTCAACCAATGAATAATACACACTTGTCTTTTTCCACAATTAAGCCAATATTGCAGAATCTTTTCTGTGATCTATTTTTTTTTTATTATTCAATTGACGGTTTGATTCACTGGTCTGTTGCACAGGTTTTCAACAAATATGGGAGCAAAAGTAGAAGGGGAAAGCTATATGCCTGGATATTATGCCACGGGGGATCTCAACGTGGAAGCAAGTGGTAGGTGGACTCCATACTATGAGGAGATGACATCAAGTGGCCAGTTATGCAATGGCTTCACAACAAGACCATCAAATGGTTATTCGGAATTTGACAAAGAAATACTCAAGCATCAAATGCTTGAACATGAAGCTGTGTTTAGACAACAGGTGAGTTTACCCAAATTCTAAGCAACACAGCACAACATATCATAATTAATTTTTCTTATCATTTGTTTTTTTTTTCTGTCAAGCCTCACAACCCACTCGCTATCCAGGTGTATGAACTGCACCGAGTTTACAAAATACAGAAGGATATGATGACACAACATCAAAGCAGAGAGATATATTCATACCCAACTTTGGCAGTTGCATCACATACAAATTCACCGTCACAAGTGCCACCAAACGGTGCAAAGATGATGTGGCAGATACCAGTTCCTCCAGTGTCCACAACATACAGGAAAGCTGTTGGAGAGCATAATGATACAAACCAGTCCTCCATGAAGTTCCTTAGAGAAGGCAGCGTGCAGTCCTCTCCAAATGGATTTCTATCAAGCGATGCAGGTCCAAGAAGCAGACAAGGCACTTTTGACCTTCAACTTCCAGCTGATCATTATATAGATGACGATGACACGTCAGATAACAAGCCCATAGATTTCCTTGGTTTGGCATCAGATACAAAACTCAGGAATGATGCTGAGCTTACATTAGTTAGTGCTGATGGCTTGGGCAAGTTCGGTGATAATAGTTCGTCCTCAGGTTTGCGGACTACAAATAATCTTGGAAGCCGGCAAGTTACTGACCTGAATGAATCAAATACTGGCTTCTATATGGATAGAGCAAATGGATCAGTTTCCAGAGGCCTTCCGCATACCCTCAAGAACTCGTGGCACCAACCAATATTGAGATCAAACACAGCTAATTTTAGTTTCAGTAAAGAATACTCCAAAGAAAAGCACACAGATGAAGGTACAAGCTCAAATTTCTTTGACACAAGTGCGAAAATAACACACGAGGAGAAACCATCAATCAATAAAGGTAACAATAAGGTTCACTCATAACATCTTTGTTTTAGGCATACATTACTGGCTGCCGAGTTCTTTTCATGGTCCAGTATATCTGTTAATACTTAATATTGTAGTTACCATATTGGTCAGCTATGTGACAGTTTTGGTAAAAGCATATGTGTTAGCTGTGGATTTTTGGAGGAAAATTGGTTTACTGTACTGTTTACCTTAACCATGGTTAATGGATGCAATAACATGCAAACTGTATCTTTTTACTATTTATCTTAACCATGCCAGTTCTTTTATTTGGTTCTGGGCATCTTTTTATTCTCCCTTTCTGTAATCTACGGGTTTGCAGCATGAACATCCTGATAGGTCTTAACTTATCTTTTCACTCCCAATGGTGGCCTGTGAGGCTGTGAGATGTGTGCTGTCAAATCTGGAATTGCAGGCTTCTCTAGTCTGTATTTGGCTCCAATCTGTACTAGAACAAATACTTACTTCTCTGTGGTCTACTGTTTTACCGAATCATATTACAGAATAGTTCTGTGTATTTTGTGTTTCAGTAATTTGTTCACTGAAATTTGTAATCCCTAGCTTCTTTCTCACACGTTAATTACTTGCACCTGTATTTTCAATAATCTTAGTCCTGTCTTATAATTGTTCTCTCTTTCTTTGACCCTCCAGGTAAACAAGTCAGCAGTATAACCTTTTTAGCACCCAGATATAATGATGCTGATCCTCCAAAATACTTCAAAGCTGCTGATGGGAGGCCAGCCAGTTATAACCAATTTCTTTACCAAGGTCAGAATAGTTCAGTTGGATGGACTGCACGAAGTCCTCTGGAGCCTTCTGTTATCAATAACTTTGCTAGAATTGACCGTCCACATCATTCGAATATGGGTACATTTACTGCCCCCATCTCTATTCCTCAAATAGACAATCCTTCAATTGTCTCCCCAATGGGTTCTTGCACAGCAGATCCAAGGAGCAGTGTTATCAATAATCCAGCTTTAATTCCAAGATTCAATGGATCGTCAGCTGTGAATTCGTACACCAGTCTTAGTGCTGTGACTCAGAGCATTGGAACTTCAATGCCAAAGCTGAAAAATGTGGATAACTTAGATAAACGCTATCATGGTTTTCCACTTGATTCTTTTTCGGTGTCCCACTCACGGCATCAGGCAATTTCAAGTAACCTGGAGCAAAAGAACTCCCAGAAGTTGGAAGATTCAGATCAACAGTCCCATGGTAAGGGTATGAAGAGCTTCAATTTGAATGAGACACTGTCAGATTGTCAGGAAGATGGTCTTGTAGAACAAGATGGGAGATGTGCTGCCAGTTTTCAGCATGATAAAGATGGGGGGTCAGTATTCGGGATCTCTTGGCTCAAAAATAAAGCTATGTCTGCTGATCCAACAGCTCTGAAGAAGCCAGGGAAAGTTTTTGGCCATTCATTTGGAACTACAATGGAGCTGAAAAATACTAAAGACCAGAACGAAGCAGCCGTGACTATTCGAAATTTGTCAGATTCTGCTTCGACATCTCTTGGCTGTGGAATTAGGAAGGATGGGCCTTCAGAAGACATTGTCACTGGAACTCTGCTTGTTTGTAATAAAGCCCAAGTGCAGAAACATGTGCCTAAAGATGGACAAGCTTCTGACATCAAGAAAAGTGGAGGCCCCATCAAGAATTTCATCGATCTCAATGATGATGTACCAAATGATGACAATTCTGAGGAATCAGTAGTGTCACATGAATGCCAGGTGGAGCCTTCACAGAACAACCACCCCAAACGAGCATTTGTCATTGATTTAGAGGTGCCGGCTTGTGAAGAGGACGCTGCATGGGATTTTGATCAAGAATGCGCACAGCCTAAACTCTGCCAGGATGTTGACAACAGATCTGATACATCCGCTCTAGCTGCAGCTGAGAACATTGTAGCGTTGGCAAGGAATATGCCAACAGCTACAGAGGCTATGCCAACAGCTACAGAGGCATCTGATGATATGTTGCAGTGGTTTGCAGATCTCGCTGTATGGAACATCAATGACCTTGCTGAGCAAGTTGAACTCCAAGCTTGTACCAATGATTCCAGTAACGATGAGTCAGATTCATTTGAATCCTTGACACTGAAGCTGGAAGAGACCAAGATTGAGGAGTACTGGAGCAGGCCACTGGAACCTGAAATCACCACCGATGAACAAACAGTTTCAACTGCTCACCTTCTCACCAAGCCCAGAAGGGGCCAGCAAAGGAGACGACGGCAGAAGCGAGATTTCCAGAAAGATATCTTGCCTGGCCTTTCATCACTTTCCCGGCCTGAAATCATAGAGGATGTACAATTGCTCGAGGGGTTAGTCCAGGCTTCTGGTGGGTCCTGGGAGTCCAGTTTAACTAGGCGAGGACGTTATGGTGGGCGGACTAGAGGTAGGAAACCTCGGAAAACTGTAGTGACTGTAATTGTAGAAGAAGAAGAAGAGGAGGTCGAGGTTAGCCCACCGCCGAAACCTGCTGGCACTGGGGACTTAGAAGCCGATGATAGGGGTATGATTGGATGGGGCAGAACAACAAGGCGGTGTCGCAGAACGAGATGTCCATCAGGTAACAACATGGCTGCTGCGTCTTGAGAGAGGGTATTGCCAGCAAGCATTGGACTTGATTAGGTACTGGGTGGCTCCCAATTGTTATAGAGACTCCGATGGATGGACATGGACCGGTATAAGGTGATCACAGTCATGAGTGTACATACTGTCGGCCTATTGGCCTCGCCCCAACTTTCATGCTTTTGGGTCGAAACATGGTTTACGTTCTTATAATAAGTTCCGTAAATTAGCTGGTAAAGACATTTCTGCGACAGCATTGTATTAAGCTGTCCCAGGTTATGAGGTCCGGTATAAATTCATTGTGAGAAAAACTGCAATGCCTGTAAACCACCTTGATCTCTGAAGAATAGTTCATCACATGTGCAACAAAGGGTGTGAACGAGGCTCTCTATTCTTTTTGTAGCTATTTGATCTGCCTAATTGGCTGTTATTCAGCACGTGAAATGCTAATTTAGTGTTTATTTAGCTACCCTGCTAAATCCGTGGATCGTCCAGGTCGCGTCCCAATGTTTTTGTTCCCTTTCAGCCTGCATATGCGTCTGCTATGTATATATACTCCCTCTAAAATTAGAAACTACTTTGATAAAATATATATTAAAAAATATTAGTATTTATGGTACATAACTAGTATCATTAGAAAAATCCTTGAATTTAGTTTTTAAATGAATTTATTTGGAAATTAAAATTTTGCAAGTACGAAAACCGAAAGTGACATATTTTTGGGACGGAGTATATGAAAAATGTTGTATTTGTTCAAATGTTTCCCAAACTCCATTTGTCATATGCTTTTTGAGCAGGGTGGCTAAATACAGACCGAGAGCAAGAAGGTAATATATGGACACAAGACAGGTTCGTGCCCCCACAGATCCCGCCAAAATTTAGAACATATATAAGCTCAGTTTAGCGCTAACATTAGACTACTTGTTTGTTTAGAGACTTTACTAAAAGTAAAAAAAAAAGGCGCAAAAAAACCCCTCATGGTTCAGAACTACCGGTAACTAATCTCACGGTTTTTATTGTTGTTTTGGAAAACCTGGCAACTCATCATTGGTACCGGAAGACCGGAACTACTGGGCCTAATCCGCTTCAATACCTCGGCCCACGATGCGACGGGAGATCAGATTCCCCGTTCGAATTTAGAGCCCTCCACTCCGAGGTCCTGCCGTTGCTACTCCACAGTCTCCACTCACAGCTTGCCCAGGTGCCGCGCCGCGCTCGAGACCCGTCGATGGCGAGGGCGAGGCGGAGGCTGTTGGGCGACGAAACCGCAGGCGCCGCATCCCGGGTTCGGTTCGCGCCCACCTCCAACAACTTGCTCGTCTCCTCATGGGATTCGGTGAGAGCTCTCTCCCCGCCTCGCGGTTCGTCGCGGCTTAGGCAACCCTTTCCTTGCCACTTCTGGTTGGGTCGAGTTTGAGGGAGATGCGAGCAATTCTAAATTCTTTGAGGTTTGGGGGTTCTAGTTTCAGTAAATCGTTCGGGGTTAAGCTCATTTTGGATTTCAATTTGGGCGCGCTCATCGATTTGAAATTTGGGGAGTTCGTTAGCAGTCTCTGATAGGGTTTTGGGTCCGATTCGTCGCAGGGGCTGCGGCTGTACGATGCCGAGGAGGGCAAGCTCCGGGTCAACGTGGAGTCCAAGGCGGCACTCCTCGACTGCTGCTTCGAGGATGATTCTTCAGCGTTTGCTTGCGGCTCTGATGGATCTGTGAGAAGGTAATTTAAAACAGTCGCAATTTGTACTGGTAGCCAAGTTCCACATTGTAATCTATGCATTATTATTGATGCCAGTAATTTATGTCTTTTGAAGTGGTAACAACTATAAAGGCTACAGTTTGACCATTGGTTGAAGTGGTTGTTGTTGTTGAAATGGTAACAACTAAGCAAAGATCTATCAATCTCAATCTGTTAAAAGCTAATCACAAGTCTACAGTTTGACCATTGGTTGATTTCTTGAGATAATTTGATGCTTATGCATGGCAGAGCAAATAAGGTAGGATAGTCCATTTATTGCATATTTGCGTTCATGGCATTTATAGGATAAAGAATAATAATAGTACTTATATGTGGCAACTGCTGATTAACTCCACTAGCACTACTGTATGTGCAACTGAAACTAAATTGAATTACAGAATATTGTTGTGTGCCTGCTGCTGCTGATTTACACTCACATTCTCCATGTTAACTTAGTTTAACTTGGAAACTGCTGTATACCATGCATTTAAGTTACTGGCAACATTCTCAGGTACGATTTCCACTCAGGTTCGCAGGATACAGTGGGGCTCCATGAAGATGTGCTTGCCTGCATTGAATTATCTTCGATGACTGGTATGGAATATAGTAAAAAAATCTTATATCTTGATGATTTTGTGTTTGATTTGCTGGATGTTTACTCTGCAGCACCAAGTAGTTATATAGAAGTATAGAACTGTATCTACATGTTCTCGTCACCTGGTTCTGAAATATTTATATTGGCCTGATGCTTCTTTTTTTGCTGCAAATCTTTTATTTTAGTATTCAAATTGAACACCAATGTTGTATCTGAACCACCTCAAATGAGGTCACTGAAATGCACTGGATAGATTGATTGGGTGCTGCTGAAAGCTACAGCCCTAAGTTTATATTGCCTTCTTTTTATTTATATTAGTACAACATAGCTAAGATAGGTTGTTGTGGGCTGTGGCAACTGACATATTACAGCCCAAAACCAGTTTGACTACTGCATGTCCTAGTCAGACAATAGCAGGGTTTTAGTGGCTAAGAAATGGAACTGACCTGACATGCCACTCTCTGCTACTGCCAACCTGCTGCTTGGTACAGTACTTTTTTTTTTTTTTTTGCTTCTACCTGTTCTCTACCTTAATAGCTAACTAAGGTAAGAGCAGCTCTAGTATCATGGTCTAACCGGGAAGCAGACTTTGATTAGCTTGTCCAGAGTTTGAGAGCTGCTGTGTAAACATCGAGTGTGTTGGGCCGTATAGTGAATAAGAAAATTTCCTTTTACTCAGAGACCCTTGCTGTTGGTCCGTTCTCTCTGCCGCAAAATACGAGCTTAACTTTTTTTTGCAATATTTTATTCTGTTATGTTTGAACTTTGAACCATAGTTGGAGTTCGATTTTAGAATCTGACACCAAGAGTTTGAATGCTGTAGTGTGCATGGTTCGCTTTTCCTTGCCCACACTTTGATTTATACACACACTAGAGCTGCTCTAAGACCCAAGAAAGTAGACTAACTTAACAGCTAAGCAAAACATGTGTAGTCCAAACAAGGATTATACTAACACGAGGTTTATTTTGTAGTACTGCATTTAGAAAAAAATCATTCTTGAGTCTTAAATATATAATTCCACGACCGCCAAAGTTTCAGTTTACCATTAGTATTGTGTTATATGTTTTTCAGGTCAGGTTATTACTGGCGGCCTTGACAAGAAGATAAAGCTTTGGGATTTAAAAACAAAAAATGTTGGCCCGAGTGGCACTATAATCTTAGAGTCAGCTTTGGCATCACTTTCTATATGTGGCGTGTATATATTAGCTGCAGCTGCGAGAAATGTTTATTTTTATGACATGAGGAATCTAACAACACCAGTGAATGAAAAAGACTGTCCTCTGGAATATCAAATTCGATGCCTTCATGCTTCTCCAGATTGGAATGGTATATGCCCCCCCACACACACCCTACTCACCACTATCTTCTTTTAATATTTCTCTGTTGTGTTTCTTCAAAGTAAGGTCTTGAGTCTATCTTCATGACAGCACAAACAATAATCTCTAAAATTTTGCTATATATGTCTTTTTAATCTTTGCTGTTCAGCAAAAAGTAGTGAATAGTCCAGCAAAAACTGTACTCTTCATTCAGCCATAGATTTTAGATCCAGGTGTTCAACACTGTATTTAAGCCATTAATATTCACCCTTTCTTACTGTTATTTTTTCTTAGCTTATGTAGCTGGATCTGTGGATGGAGCTGTTGCCTTGAAGTATCTTGATCATGGAACAGATGCAGATTTGGGGTTAGTATTGATACTTTCTTCCACCCCGTTTGTTTTTTTGGGTGTCTTCCTATATATATGTGATTGGGAATAGAGAGCTACCTTGTTCTGGAAGAAGACTATTTTTTATATACTGAGACGATATATAAATGGCAACTAGCATTTTAAGTATATTTTATCATAAACCCTTTCATTTCTTATTAACTGGTGAATTGTCTTTTTTTTTGCATTCATGTAAACTTTTTCATATCTATAGTTGATTTTCTATCCACATATCTTGCAAAAGGACTAATCAGAACCAATATAAGCTATACAACATCAAATTTGGACCATCTTAGAAGTAGAGGGAACAAAGTAAGTCTCTGGAGGAAGTAATAGGCATTGAAGTGCAAATGATACTCTGTAATTCAATGCGATACCTGTGTTCTTGCAGATATGCATTTCGTTGTCATCCAAAATCCAGAAATGGAAGATCAAATCTGGTCCCCGTTAATTGCATTGCAGTTCATCCCTGGTAAGCTTTGTGTAAAGAAGTTCTGTAGTTTTCTGAGTAAAGATGAGTCATATGTTTCTGGTCACAGCAAGAAAGCCTTTGTTACTGGAGACGATGAAGGATGCGCTATTGCCTGGGATGCCCGTTCGAAAAAGAAGCTGATTGAGGTGATGTCAAGTTTTTCTTGAAAATGATACATTTATTTCTTAATCTAAAAGAAGTTTTTGTGAATGGTACTTAGATAGGTCATTTGTATGAGACAAATCTAGTCTCTACCCATATTTTCCTGCTGAATTGCGTGTCTCCTTTCCCATACTGATTATTTTGTACCTTCCAAAAAATATATTATTACCATCTATCCTGTGGATTCAGTGGCAATAGTTATTTCTTAATAAGAGAAGGATGAAGTGCAACAACATAGATTCTTTTTGCACTCATTTAATTATGTTTTCTTTTTGCACTCATTTAATTATTCACAAGTGCACTTTTTTATTATTTGATTTAATGACCTAAAATAAACAGTGTTTACAATCGCAGCTTCCCATCTATTTAGGCAGTGTGGCGTCAATGGCATACAACCGTACTGGCCAACTTCTGGCAGTTGCCTCAAATCATTTTTTAGAAGTGGATAAAGAGTGAGTGGCTTCTAAACTTACAAGATGTTATTAATTTTATTCATTAGTAACATCAGTTTTATCTTGAATGTTGGCAAAAAGGTCACAAACGGACAAAATTTATCCATGCTCACACCTGTATTGTTTGCATCTCCAGTAGGAGTGCCTTTGAGCTATCAGCCATTTAAATACCTAAATAGGTGCTTAACACAAAAGTTACGTATTCCTTGCCACATGCAGGATATACTGTGCTCTTGTTTTGTTGTCTTGATGCCTAAGAACAGCGCACCCCATTAGCTACTTCTCCTAAGCGCCGATGCTTTTGTAAGCATCTTGCCATTGGGATATGTGGTAGTATTTGACAGTGCAAGGGTGAAGCAATAATAAGTGTTTCTGAAAGAGTGTTATTCTTCTATTGTTTGGCAAATCATTGCCAGTGCAAGCGTGAAGCAATAATAAGTGTTTCTGAAAGAGTGTTATCCTTCTATTGTTTGGGAAATCGTTGCTTTCAATTAAGTGTACAGAGGAGTTTTGTTTCTCGCTTCTACAGCAGATTTTTTTGCATCCTACCTTAAAGCATTATATGTATTCATCTCAAAAGAAAGCATCGATCATGTCTGATAATCATTCCATTTACTTCCACGTTTTCTTTTGGCCAGGGCGATTGACCACCACCAGGTATTCATTGAAACTGAGGACTTCAAAGGCAAGTCTCGTGTGGGGTAGAGCCTATTAACCAAAAATGTTCTGTTGTATTCTTCGTCTAACACATGCATATTCAAGGTCACCAAGATGTGACAGCATGTTGTATTATGTTGTATGACTAGCATTTTTAGAGAAAAAATAGTATGGCTAAGCATTATTTGTATAGATTAATTACATATAGTGATCTAGTCTAGTATGAGACAGTTGTGGTGTGTTGTATCTCTTTTGAGCCGTTTGTTTTCTTTTGAGCCGTTTGTACTGGCTGTATTGGTGTGCTGGTAACCAGCGACCTGGCTGATTTTTGTACACGTGAAACTTAGAGTATGTTTGGTTGAGATAGTTTCTCTTGCCTTGTTGAACGAGGGATGTGATGGGAATATGCGTTGGGTCGGTTATTTAAAAAATCTTGGGGCTTGAGCTAGCGAGTTTTTTTGTCTTGCTTTCACAGAAGAGAGATTCTAGCTCACCCGAGTTTGCAAGGGGACGTTTGGTTGCTTGTATGTCCCTTAACAGGTCCACTAGATACAGGCTTCATGTGATTGGTTTGCTGGTCTATGGTTTCGGCCACGCTCTTTCTGTGCAAAG
Organism: Hyparrhenia diplandra; assembly: GCA_015847255.1. NCBI lineage: Eukaryota > Viridiplantae > Streptophyta > Magnoliopsida > Poales > Poaceae > Hyparrhenia > Hyparrhenia diplandra. Next base: position 29,167 of record JADLZK010002225.1, on the reverse strand, counting down.
CTGTCCTTCGGGCTTGCCAGGTGACTTCCCTCTAAAAAAAAGTTTTCCTTCGGGCTAGCCTCGCTCCATGCTGGAAAAATATGTTTCGGCAAGTGTACAGGCCTTGGTGCATAGTGAGAAAAAAACAAATTAAATCACTCCAGAGTGTTGAGCACAACCAAACAAAAAAACAGTTGACAGTTGAGCGCGGACAACAAGGCAAGGTAGCAAACACACATGCCCTTAGATTCGCTCGTGAATGTTTTTTAACGTTGAGCGCGGAAACCAATCAAACTCTCCACTTGACCTGGCTTTCTGAGTGGAGCAACCAAACAAAATGCCACCGCATATGTTGTGAGCCATGCTAAGAGGAGAAGAAAACCACGGGCCCGCTGATGTGGCTTGATTGCATTGAAGAGGCAAAGCAAGGTAGCCGAGGAACACACTGCCCTTAGATTTGCGCTGGAATGTTTTTTTTTAAAAAAACGAACGTGCTAGAGAACATGATTGTGCTAAAAAGAAGAGGTTGAGGCGAAACTATGGATAATGAATTTATGATTTTGCTTATGGTGAATAATGCATATTCATGGAATGGAATAAATTGAATAATAGTTGCCTTCGTCTGGAGTTCTTTGTCGGAATTTCGGTGATAAATTGGAGTGTCCGTGGCTTGATGTTGCCTTCGTCTGGAGTCTTTGTCGTTTTCAGACTTTCGGTGCAATGGGCATCCGACAGATATGTTCGGTGTGGCTGGCGCGGACGTGCGGCAAACTGCTGCTTTCAGCGATGGAAATTCCAGGCCGAGACATTGCCGCATGTGGAATGGATTGGATTGTTCTCAGCTTTGATTGTGTAGTAGGTTGCATAGGAAAAGGATCATGTTCCTACACAAATTTTATGATATTGCCTTGTGAAAGTTGTGATTAGCTCTTGTACTTTTGGATAATGCATCATGTATAGTCCAAGCCTCTGTACAGAATGAGTATTTAAAGAACTATATAAAGAGCTTCTAAGATTCGTGCTTGGCACTCCGTCGATTGAGGGCGCGTGCAAGAGCTTGGGATGCATCTACAAGACAGTTGTGGAAAAGCTCGGGCTTCATCACGTGTATCGCTCATTGCAGCTCGAGGTGAAACATGGCCTTGACTTCATTAAGGTCAGGTTGCAGCTCAGGGATGAGATTGGGCGCACCTCTTGAGAATGACTGAATGAGCCGGCGAAGGTCCAATGGAGCCGGGCATCTCGCCAGAGGAACTGCGCTGGGGCAGCTGCTGTGCGAGGGAAGCGTTGTGGACGCAGGCGTGCTGCGTGGATGCGTGAAGTTGAAGCTGCTGCCGCGAGCCTCCGTCGCCGTACTGAGGACGCGATGCTGGGCCGCCGCGCGCTCGCACCGCGTTGAAGGCCGGCACGCCGACGCTGCTGCACCGCCGGAGGGCCGCGAGGCAGGCGATGGAGGACCGAAGAGGAGGAGGAGGGCTGCGTCGTCGCCGTCGCCGTCGCCCTGCCCGCGTCAGAGCGAAGGGGAGAGGATCGGCCCGCGAACCTTCTAGTCGACGATAAAGCGGGTGACCTAACGGATCCGCAATCGGACGGATTAGATCGCCTGAATGCTCGATCCGACGGCTATCGTCTTAACGGGCGACGTGGCCCGATTCGTTAGCCCGCTTTTGGGGGCAGGATTCCTATATGGAGATTGCATGCTTCTCTTCTCTGATACGCAATCTTTTTTATCCATTCCGATACGCAATCTGACAGAAGACAAAGCACCATCTCCCCAGAAGCGCCCAGAAACGTGCCGCCAGACGCCACTGAACCTGTACTACAAGATCTGACGGCGACGCACGGACGCCGCCGTTGACGTCGCGACGAAAGAGAGGCCCGGACGGGCCGCCGCACTGGGCTGCGCCGTGACGTACGTGAAGCCCACGACCACGACCGGCCCGCGCGGCCACACGCCAGCCAGCGTCGCCGCATATAGGACTCGCGTGCTGCGTCCGTGCAGAACCCTAGTCAGCCGCTGGCCCGCTGCGTCGTCCACCTTCTCCCACCTTCCTTCGCGCGGCGCTTTACTCGGTGAGCGGCCTCCTCTCTCTCTCTGTCTCTGTTCCCCTCGATCTAATCCGGTGAGCTGGGGAACCGAGGGGTTCTGATGTGTGAGATGTTTTTGGTGGCAGGGGCTTCCGTCGGCCTTGAGAGATGTCGGACTCCGAGGAACACCACTTCGAGTCCAAGGCCGACGCCGGCGCGTCCAAGACTTATCCGCAGCAGGCCGGCACTGTGCGCAAGAACGGCTACATCGTCATCAAGAACCGTCCGTGCAAGGTGCAGATCCTGCTTCTCGCCTTCCCCTTAAGCCCTTACTGTCGTCAGATACAGTACATTTTGGAGATGCCCTGTTTCAGCGCTGTACTGCTTGCATTTGTGTGAAATTTTTGCATATCATAGATTCATAGTATCATATAGGTTTTGTATTCTGTTGTAATGATGGTTCGGATGATTATGTTGCCTCTTGGCTCCGTTGCAATTGACATCTTTTGTGTAGTACGTAAGGGCACTGTCAGTCTCATGTTGTTACAAAACGTGCAGTTTGATTTGCTACCTCTGTCCCAAATAGGATGCAGAGGTTTGATTTAATCAAACTTCCTTAAGTTTGTCGACTCTTATAGAAAATATTATTTACATTTATGACTCCAAATAGGTATACTATGAAAATTTAGTTCATGGTGAATCTAACTATAATTATTGTGTATATATTATTTTTTCATATATATTTGGTCAAAGCTGAGATAGATTTACTTGGTAGAAAGTTATAATTTCATCCTTTTTGGAACGGGAGGTGTACTTATATAGTTTCTATCACTATACTTTGTTTCTGTGTTGCCATGCTCGATATGATTTGTTGATGTCATTCACATGCTCATTTACGTGAATTGTTAGCTTGTAATTCTGTCTTGATCATTGGTTGGTGTTTGACTAGTCTCTTGGTGTGTTAATTCTTGATAATTAATCTGAGTTGCTGCTTGATGTCCCATTTGTATTACTTGAATGTTGTACAATCTGTACTTAAGGTCTTTATTGCAGGTTGTTGAGGTCTCCACTTCCAAGACCGGGAAGCACGGGCATGCTAAATGTCACTTTGTGGCCATTGACATTTTCAATGGGAAGAAGCTTGAGGATATTGTGCCCTCATCACATAACTGTGATGTAAGTGCAAACCATGTTTAGTGTTGTTTGTTCAGTTTTTACAATGCAAGTAATGTGTTTGACCGTCTTTTATTGTACCACATGTAGATTCCCCACGTCAACCGTACTGACTACCAGCTGATTGACATATCTGAGGATGGATTTGTATGCTTATTTTGACTCTTCTAGTCACTGATGAAAATCTGCTTGCATTGATTTCTTAACTCTATACATGGTCAGGTCAGCCTGCTGACTGAAAGTGGAGGCACCAAGGATGATCTTAAGCTCCCCACTGATGAAACTCTGCTTACCCAGGTTAGAGCTCTGAATCATATTTGGTTATCAGCAGGTGCCTCTTGTCAATCTGTTTTCTGGTCACTTACTCCCTTTCTTCGCTAAGCATAGATTAAAGATGGATTTAATGAAGGGAAGGATCTGATCGTCACAGTGATGTCTGCTATGGGTGAGGAGCAGATTTGTGCTCTGAAGGATATCGGCCCCAAGAACTAGAGCCGAGCTGCATTGCTTCTGCACTGGCTGTTTATCTTGTCGTGTATTTACTTGGGAGGTGGTTGAGTTAAACGTTTTTGACTTTTGTACTGGCGCTTTGTCTTTTACACACAGTGATGTCGACGTACCTTGCTATCTGTACTGTTCCTTTGGACAGAGGAGTTTTGTTCTCAGCGTTCATTTGCAGTTTGTTGCCGAGCTCAGTTGACTGCGTGTTAGCCTGTTCGAAGCTAATGGCCATGTTGACATTCTCGTCAGTGGCCCGTACGGTTTTTGCTTTTCTATATTGCCTACTTGAGGTTGAAAGCAGCGCGCACAACGGTCTTGCTCACACACTCTTTGTGATTACGTGAAGTTATTATTATATTATTGTTCTAAATTATTGAAGTTTTGATTTTTTTTTGAGATGCATGTCTTTTGATATCCATCTAGTTATAAGTTTAGATATAAGTTCAGGGTTTAGCGAAGACATGGAAGGTTTTCTGTTCTGTTCTGCTCTGTTGTTTCATAGAGGACAGGCCGTCTCTGAGTATGAGTTGGTTCATACGTGTTAAATTTTGTACCGCTATTTACCTCTGTTGCTTTGTTTAGTTTATGAAAAGTGGTTAAAAAGTGAAGCTGAAAAACACAGTAACACTATTTGTTTGTCTCAAAAGATTCGTCTTTTTTTCTTTGTTTGTGATAAATATTATCCTATATGGGCTAACTAGGCTTAAAAGATTTGTTTCGTAACTTACATTCAAACTGTACAATTAGTTGTTTGTTTATCTATATTTTTATGCTCTATGCATGCGTCTATTACTACATGTAATGATTCGATGTGAAGAAAATTTTAAAGGAGTCCAAACTTTGAAGCAACTAAGCACAGCATATATAAACCACAATGTTTATCTTTTTTTTTTTTAGATTACAGCCATCATGTTTATCTTGCTCCATCCTCCATGTATAACACGCATCTGTATTTCCATAAAATATGCTAAAAAAATCTGTATTCCCTTAAAAAAAATACATACAAATGCAGTTATCCTGCGTACGTGCAAGTGTCTTCGTGTACATTAATACATACACATACTGACGTCCGATCCCCTGCCCATCGGCCACGGATTTGACTCATTTGAGTCGAGTCGACACCATGGCGCCGCCGCTGCTGTCGTCTCGCACGCCGTGCACGATGACGTTGCTGCTGCTCGCTCTGCTTCTCGCCGTGACCCCGGCGCACGTTGCAGCGCTACTGCCACCTTATTTCGACACCTTCGAGAACATCGGGCCGCCCGCCATCGGCGTCGACCTGGGGACCACCTACTCGCGCGTCGGCGTCTACCGGAACGGCCGGGTGGAGAAGATCATCATCATCGCCAACGACCACCAGCTGGGCAACCGGACCACCCCGTCCTGGCTGCTCTCCCTGTCCACCGCCGCCATCGTCGCACGCCAGCTCAGCCCCATGGAGGTCGTCAGCGCCGTGGCGCTCGCTAGGGCGAAGGAGACCGCCGAGGCGTACCTCGGCGAGAAGGTCGCGGACGCCGTGGTCACCGTCCCGGCCTACTTCAACGTCGCGCAGCGCGAGGCCATCATGCGCGGCGGCGACGTCACGGGCCTCCGCGTGATCCGCACCGTCAACGAGTCCATCGCGGCCTCCATGGCCTATGGTTACGGCGTCGCCAACAAGGGTGGCGAGTGTGGCAACGCCGTCGTCGAGCGGAAGTTCCTTGTCTTCGACCTCGGCGGCGGCACGCTCGACGTCAGCGTCCTGGCCGTCGACCGCGACGGCTACCTCGAGACGCTCGCCACCAGCGGCGACTCGCGCCTTGGCGGCGAGGATTTCGACCGGCGCGTCGTGGACTACTTCGTCTGGCTCGTCAGACGCAGGCACCGCCGGGACATCGCCGGTGACGCACGGGCGATGGCGAAGCTGCGCCGCGAGTGCGAGCGCGCCAAGCGCGCGCTCAGCAGCCAGCGCCAGGTGCGCGTTGAGGTCGAGAAGCTGGTGGACGGCGTTGACTTGTCGGAGCTGCTCACCAGGGCGCGGTTCGAGGAGCTTAACGGCGACCTGTTCCGGAAGACGATGGTGCCGGTGAGGAAGGCCTTGGCGGACGCCGGATGAGCAAGGCTGACATCGACGACGTCGGGCCGGTCGGCGGCAGCACCTGGATCCCCAAAGTGCGGCAGCTGCTCAAGGACTATTTCGACGGCAAGGAGCCCACTGCTAGTGCTAGCACTAGGGGCGTCAACGCTGACGAGGCCGTCGCGTACGGCGCCGCCCTTCACGGAGCGTTCCTCACCGGTCACGACGTCATCCACGATAAGACCTGTTCTTTCCAAACGAAACCGCGCCGGACCATGGAGCTTTCCTAAGTCTCCGGAGTTTTGCAATTGAGGTTGGCATCTTTCCAAAGTAAAAAAAAAAAAAAAAAAAAAAAAAAAAAAAAAAAAAACCCTCCAGCTAGTGGGGTATAAATGTGTTAGGATGTTAATTGTTTAGGGTTTAAGAATTAGTACATGTATATGTTGAGATATATTGATAGTGGGACTTTGCTTATAGTGGATATTAATTGTAGCCTTGTAGGTGATAGTACATTACCTAAGTGGATAGTTTGCATGTTGAGAGAAATAGCTAGCATCCTTTCCAAAGTCAAAAAAAAAAAACTCCAGCTAGTGGGATATAAATGTGTTAGGATGTTAATGGTTTAGGGTTTAAGAATTAGTACATGTATATGTGTGAGATATATTGCTAGTGGGACTTTGCTTATAGTGGATATTAATTGTAGCCTTGTAGCACATTACCTAGGTGGATAGTTTGCATGTTGAGAGAAATAGCTAGTGGGGTTTATCTTTATAGGACTAGTAGATTGGCAAAAACACCTCCCCCACGAGCAAACATGCGCGCTCCGCGGAGCTTGGCATCGCGTGATCTTTCCCGTGACCTCTTATCATCCGCGAGCATTATCAAGTCTTCCAGGTAGGGGTGGTAAAGGGCCCTTCAATTTTAGCTAGCAAATTTAAGGATCATGCCTATTAGGATCGAGCTGAAATACTATTTATTTTTTAGTTAAAATTTATTAGGTCCAAGTTGGATTGTGAAAGCTGTCAGGCCCAATTCTCTTCGAACACATGATCTCTTCAATCTCATGACATTGTTGTCAAAAAAAATATCTCAAGACATTAACATGATCGACCTACCAAGATACGGGGTAAACCTGTAGTGATCAAGGAGATGGGCACCAGGGCTAGGGGCTGGGAGGCTGATCGATGCACCTAGAGAGTAGTCAACAGCGGCGACCTAGAGACCAGCGAGACCCGGCGGCGGTGCCGCAAAGGGAAAAAAACCGCACAAAAAAACCTCCCCTACTGCGGTTATCCAGAATGCCCATGGGCCTACCAAATTTAGATTTGACAAGTTCAATATGCAAAACTATTGGCAACAGACTACTTTTTTACTTGCAAATATTTTAGCAAATTCACAGAAACCAAGATTTACCAAGTCTAATTTGCAGAGCACTTGGAGTTGCTCTAACACGTTGTGTTGGTACAAATAACATGCGGGAGGTGCCAGTATAGATAGGTATATATGTTAGTATTTCTTAGCGTAAGCAGATAAGTCCGCAAGCGTACGGAAAGTTGAAATCTCATGTTTGGTTTTGGAAATTGATGACACACTTGTGGACTAATCTTTTGCTCTAAGTGATGACTTGAGATAGGATTAAGTGGATGACGTGGAGCATGATGATCATGAACAATGTCGGTGGACTTGATGGATCGTCAAGCTCGATGATCGGCTTGAGAGGAACCCGGGAGATCAAGGCAAAGGTATCTTGATAGGGTTTTCCTTTCGGTGATCAAGACACGATAGAGCGTGTGATCACATTATAGGATAGATAGCCGACTATCAAGAAGGGATGCCGCGACAATCCTTTGGTGAAGTGCTTCTAGGTCCAATTGACTTGCATATTGCATTTAGGACAATGAGAGCACTAACTTCGATCTTGCCTAACTTATCGACGAGCTAACATGCATGATAACGTGATCATCTTCGACGTGTTGACAACTTATGGCAAGAGGCGAAGCAAGGTTGAAGCAAAGGGCAACAACGGCGAAAGAATCTGCCGAAAAGGGTGACCGGACGCTCGACGCGGTGATCGGACGCACCGACCGGTGGGTCCGGCCAAGTCGCGTCTGGCGAGAGCTCGCAGCGCTGTTTTTGCCGGACGCGCCCGACCGGAAGCTCGACCGGATGCTTCCGGTGTCGACCGGAACCCCCGACCGGACGCATGGAGGAAGCCGTCACCGTGGGCCCGACCCTTGTCTGTTGTGACCGGAAGCGGCGACCGAACCCGCGACCGGACTCGGCCGGGTGAGTCCGGTCGGTGCGTCCGGTCAGCGCGCAGAGAGCCCAATTTGAAGGCCAACGGCTCTATCTCGTGAGGGGCTATATATATATCGGTTTGGCCGGTATTGTGAGTTCTCTCTTGCACATTTGAACACTCTAACTTGCTTGTGAGCATTTGAGACTCCTCTCCACTCATCTCTCCATCCATAACTCGAATTCTTGGTGAGATTGAGAGTGATAGAAGTGCATTGCATCATCGGTTGCATCTAGAGGCACTTCATCCTTGGAGAAGCCGCGGGTTTCTTGTTTTCTTGGGAATTTGTCCGGTTCCCTAGCGGCTTGGAGCAAGAGGCGGTGTTGAGCTCGATTGGAGCTTGTTCAAGGCCACACCGATGGTTTGTGAGGGGTCGTTCCTTACCCCGCGGGAGATTCGCGAAAGGAGCACTAGTGGATTGCTCGTGGCTTGTTGTACCCCCTCTTGTGATTGGTGTGCTTGAGCTCCCACCGGGGATTTGGTGTAACACCCCTCGGTGTTACTTTCACTAAAACATGACATGTCATCATGATCATTGCAAAGTATGCATGTTTAGCCCACCATGTGTTGCATTGAACTAAAATAAGTTTATTTTATGTTTGGTTGCATTGTCGGTCGAAAAGACGCGAGAGGAATTAGTTTCCTAAGTTATCCCCTTGTCGGAAACCCTAGTTTTTAAACCCTAGTTTGTCCCCTTCTCTTTTATTCAAAATTTATCAAGATTTTGGGTATGGTTATTAAAGCAAAAGGGTAGATTTTTCAAAGTTGTACAAAGTTGGTATTTTGAGTTTTCAAAGTTTAGTTCAAAATTTTAAAGTAATTTTAAATTCCAATGAAACCCTAACTACCCCCTTTTCTATATTTCAAAATCTAAGCAAAATTTCAAAAAAATTCCAAAAGCTAGTTTGTAGATCTTGTTGAGTTGAACAAAAGTCATGTACAAAGTTTTTCAAGTTCTTACATGATTTTAAAAGTAATTTTGAATTCAAATTTCAAAATTTTGAACTGCATTTCAAAAAGTCATATTTAGAGGCCGAATTTGAAAATCTTCCAATTGTGCAAATTGTAGATCTTGAAAAATTAAGGCAAGTTACTTTTTGGAGATTTTTGAGTTTAGTTCAAATTTTGGGAGTAATTTGGAAAATTTGAAGTTAGGGTTTGACCTGCTCTGATGCCCCGACCTCTCCTCCTCTGCCACCGCCGGCGCCAACGTTCGCGCCGCCGTCCACCGGCGAACCCGCGCGAAGCCGGCCAGCTCAGGACCTTCGCGACGTCGTCGGCCACCTGTCCAACCCCTCCATGCCTATAAATAGCCCTCCATCGCCGTCGTTTTCTTCTTTTCCCAATCCAATCCGAACCGCCTCTCCTCGCCCGCCGCCGTCGTTAAATCGCCATCGAGCCATCTTCCACTAAACCGACTTTCCCAGCCACTTCGCAACTTCCCTACCTCCCTCTGGAACCCGGCCGCGACCCTTTCGTCGCCGGAATCGCCGCCAGCGACTCCGTCTTCCTCGCATTTAGCCGTCGACGCCGCCGCAAGCCCGCCGTTGTCGTCATCCTTGCTCCGGTGAGCTTTTTGCTTGCCTTTCTTTGTGTTTTCCCTCCCTCTCGAAGATGTACTCGTGAACGACTTCGCTTCCCCTTCCAGCCGTGACCCCAAAGACGCCGGAACGCGTCGAGTCCGAGCCGCCGCCGTCCGCCGCCGTCGTCGGCGACCTAGCTCGCGCCGGCGTCCGCGTCAAACTAAGTCGTGTCCCGGTTCCCGGTGAGCCCCCGGCCGCCCTCCTGCCTTTTGTTTTCCTTTTTGCCCATCACCGGCGCCGGAACGCGGCCGCGCCGTCGCCGCGCGGTGGCCTTGAGCGTCGCCGCCGCCGAAAGCACGCCAGCGTGACACGTGAACGATGTCGGGCCGTACACGCGTAGCTTTTGGGCGGCCCAATATCGCATTCACCGGCCGGTCCGCCACTTTTCCTTTGGGCCGATCCTTTCTGTTCATCGTGGGCCATGAACAGTGCTGGGTCGCGCACAGTAACAGGCCAATTTCAGCCCAGAGCCCTTTTTCTTTTATAAAATAATTTATTCAATTTCTTTAATTTGAATAGTGTCTGATTTTTCAAATTTTGTATAAATTCAAATACTAGCTCAAAAATTCTGAAAATTTTTGTGTAGCCTTCCCATGAGTATGACTATCCATAAAAAATTTGAAACTTGAATTTTGAATACTTTTGACATGATTTAAAAATACAAATTTTAATTGAAAAATGCATCTTCCTTGATTTTTAATAATTATTTTATTTATCCAAAAATCATGAAAATTATTTTGGTACTGTTTTATGACATGATCTACTTGTACAAAAATTTTGAGCTTGTTTTGAGAAAGTTAAAAATTTTATTATTTCATGCCCTATCATTTCATGTGTAAAACAATTTGTTTAATGCTTTCTAACTTAGGGTTTTGGGTAGATTTTGGGTTGTTTTGTGAACCCTAAACCACACTACTGTTAGATGGTTCTTGAGAACTCCTTAGGCAATGGTGATGATATCTCGTAGAGTAGTTCAACAAGTTGGTTTTGTTGGGTTACAACTTTATCGTGAAGGAAAGTTGTACTCAAGCGTTTATCATTTCATGCACTCTCACATCATGTTTATATGCATGGCATCATGTTAAGCATGTATTATTCTTTTCGTATAGTGAACGAGGGTGATCGAGAAGTTGTTGATCAAGCCGCCGAAGAAGGCTATCTCCGGTTGACCCGAGTTCCGAGTATTGTGATCCATCGTCCGAGTCGATATTTCGTCAATCAAGGCAAGCCCCTGTTCATTTAAACATTCCTTGTGTTTTTTACAAAGCTTTATATCACTTTTACCTTATGCTTTGCATTAGGTAATAGGAGTTGAGTGACAACCTAATTGATGCATTATCCATCCTTGATTATTTCGATATCTACCTTGATAACCCGTTTTGGTAAAAATGCTTAGAACGCTTAGTCTTGCTAAATTAGTTAGACTTTTGAGTCAAAATGTGACAAGTCCCTTATGATAGCCCGAAGGGGCATTTGATGAGAAAGAATGCTATATGATGAAACCATACCGGGATATGTGTTGAAGTTGAGACCTGGTCGGGTAATTTGCACCGAGAATGGAGTCTTAGTGTAGTATTTCCGCTTGTCAATTAAGGACCGTTCGTTGTAAGCAATGTGGACCGAGACTATGGAACGCAATCTGCGCCTGAGGTCTTGTGACCAATGGCACGTCTGTCTGGGCGTCGCCCAGGACAGTCGAAACTAGTTCCGGACACATACTCCGGTAAGCCCAATCTTGGGGGTGTCAAATCGGAAACGTACAACCGCGCACTGGGAGTGGAGAGATGGCGGGAGTACATGTTACCCTCGTGGGTTAAAGTCCCGGATTGGAGGTGTACGGTATTCCCGGGTGGCGTAGGACGCGGTTCCGTTTTGAGTATCCAAGAAAGGGTTGATATATGCAAGCTTAGGTGCTACATATGTCGTGTGGAAAGAACTCCCCAGCTGGGTTAATCGATTTCGAAATCGCCGTGCTTCTCGGATATGGAGACTTGGTTTTCCCCTTACATCGTAGTTTAATTATGAAACTATGAAGAGATGGGATAAGTGATGGAATATCTACAAAGTGTGTGCTCTAGAATAAGATCACCTAGAGTAGGTGAGAAATTTTATTGGAATTAAAATGTTGAAAGTAAGGATTCATTATTAGTAAGCTTTTCTCGCAAAAAAAGGAGTCCTTGTTTCTTGCTAAAAGCCTTACCTTGAATCCTATTAGACCAAAGATTCCCGAGTCTTCTCCTATTTTTTTAGTCGGGTAAGTCTTGTTGAGTACTCCCCGCATTTCGGGGTTTGTTGACCCATGTTGCAGGATCAGGTAGTCATGTCTGCAACGGACCTTGTTGTATGACGATCCATCAAGAGGAGAGTGACGATGAGTGAGAAGTGAGACCCGTGGGCAGGGTCTGTGAGTGTAACTTATGTAATAAACTTTTTACTACTCCTACTTATATATTGTAAAACATGTTTTAAATAAATGGTTGTAAAATTATTGTAATATAAGTCTTCCGCTGTTTTACTCTGATTATGTATAAAAACTGTTGTAATACTGCAATGACCTCGTAACGGATCCTGGTTGGAATAGTTAATAGAACTTTTCGGATTACGGGTGCACATATGTGACTATTAAAGGTCGTTGTACCGATAATTAGTCCATGTGGGCCTTGTAATTTGAAAGGTTCTCACATACCGGCATCGAGAGCCTCCGTTACCGATGTTCTTTGTAGCATTACTTTATAAAACTTCAAAATGATTTGGGTCAAACTAATTTATTCTTACTTTGGTCCAAATTGCTTATCTTCTTATCTTATTCTATTGGAAAAACTTTCTTATCCAATTTCAAAAGGATATAAGTGGAGTAGTATTATATATTGCCCTACTTATAAACTCTTTTAATGCCAAAGTCTTTATTGATTGTTACGTAGGTTCGATTCATGCATCATGTTTAAATCATTTGTTAATGTTTACCTTCCCCTTTAATGTGGTTTGGGTTAAGTAATATCAATCCCGTTCTTGCTAAACCTTTAGATCCTCCTACCTGAGCCTGGGTAATCTAATCTTAACTATTCTACAGGATGGCCCGTACCAAAATGACCCCTAGGAAGAAGACTGGACCAAAAGGCGTCCCGCATCACCAACTTGCAGCAAGAAATGACCCTTAAAGTAGGAGTGAGGTTTTTGTAGAATATGTAATATAGTTTTGTTTAATAGTAAGTTACTTAGATGAGCCCTGGGTAGATGTAGTATGGGAACCCTGTTTTAAGAATAAGTTATATGTGTTGCCTTTGTTTGTATTTCTTTTGAAGTTCAATAAATCTGGTTGGGTGTTATATAGTTTTGTTTTAAAAACAGATGTCGCACAACAACAGTGCCAGCTCTCAGAATAGGGGTGACCTTCCAAACCCTCCACCAGTCCCAACAAACCTGACTGATGCCATTGCGGCTCTGGTTCAAGCTACTACTGAGAACTCTCGTCTGATACGAGAAGTAGCTCAGAGTCAGAACAATCGTCGTGGCCACAAGGGTCGACATGATGATGAAGACGATACTTCTTATCCAGAGTTCACTGGCACAAAACCTCCAATCTTTAGTAGAGCTGATGAGCCATTAGAGGCAAATGATTGCCTTCGTGCTATGGAGGAAAAGTTTGAGTTGATGACTTGTACGGATCATCGAAGCCCATCTTTCTTTGCGCACAACGGCCTTCGAATACTGCCGGAGCTTGGTGGAATAATTTCAAAGCCGAAAGCAGCCTGGCTTTGACACCAAATCACCGATGAATTCAAGCATGCCTTTCGTGCTCATTTCATTCCAAAGGGGGTTATGGCCAAGAAGCTAGATGAGTTCTTAGCTTTAAAGCAAGGAGAAGACTCGGTACTTCAAGATGTGGGCAAGTTTAATCACTGTCACAAATGCCACGTAACTTGTGAATTCAGATGGAAAGAAGAAGGAGTGGTTCATCCGAGGCCTCCATCCAAAGCTTCATGCCATGATGAATATCCGTGATACGGATTCTTATCATGATGTGGTAAACATGGCAATATCTTGTGAAGAAAAGAATCGTGTTCTTATGGAATACGAGCATAAGGAAGAAAAGAAAAAGAAAAATTTATCCTTTGGATATTCTAGTGGCAAATCAAAACGTCAGAGAGTGATTTACCATCCCATGAATCATTTTCGTCCTCCTTATCGTCCACCACTGTTCCAGCCTAGACAGCAGTCATTTGTTCGACCTGCTGCAGCTCTTCCTTACCCACGTCAGCCGAATGCCCCTGTCATTCGCAACCCTACTCCACAAAGCCATACACCCATTTGTTATAACTGTGGAAAACTTGGTCATTATTCTCGAGAATGCCCCAATCCTCAAAGGTATAACCCAGGTTATCCGGTAGCTTCTGGAAGTCAGCCGCCACAACAGAACAAGAATAATAATCAGAATGCTCAGAAGGGAAAGGGCGAAAAGAAAACTAGAAAGGTGTACTACACCAATGTGGAGGAAATACCTGCGGGGGAACCAATCATAATGGGTATGTTCCCTGTCACTAGACACCCTGCAGTAATATTATTTGATTCAGGTGCATCGCATACATTTATCAGTAAAACATTTGTGGAGAAACATGAGATAGCTATTGGGGAAATGAAAGATGAGTTTATTATACACTCACCCGGGGGACGTATGAGTACTAAAGAAGTGGTATATCAGATCCCCATAACATTAGGTGGATATGATTTCCCCACCAATATGATAGTTCTAAAAGATCAAGATATAGACGTGATCCTTGGTATGAACTGGCTGTACCGTTATGGTACTATTATAGATACCATCAATAGAACTGTCAAAGTAAAGTTACCCGAGAAAAATTCTGAACTCCTTATTCAACTTCCAATTGTAAGGAGGACAGTTTGAAAAAAGTATGTGCAACCTTGTGTTAAAGAAATTAAAGACATCCCAAAGAGTATGTGAGTTTCCTGGATGTATTCCCGCATGATTTGCCCGACTACCACCGGAGAGAGATGTTCAATTCAAGATAGAATTAAAACCGAACTGCTCCCATCCCTCGAAGAGCTTATAGAATGGCACCAAAGGAGTTGGCCGAAATAAAAACTTCGTTACAAGAGTTATTAGGAAAAGGGTTTATTAGACCAAGTTCATCACCTTGGGGATGTCCAAATATTTTGTGAAGAAGAAGGATCGACTTTGAGGATGTGTAGATTATCGCCCACTTAATGAAGTGACGATAAAAACAAGTACCCCCCGCCTTGATTGATTTACTCTTTGATCAATTGGCCTGAGCAAAAGTCTTTTCCAAGATTGATCTCGAGATCGGGGTATCATCAAATCGATTAAACCCGAAGATATTCCGAAGACCGCATTTACCACCAGATACCGGTCTTTATGAATATTTGGTTATGTCTTTTGGTTTAACAAATGCCCCGGCTCATTTCATGTATTTGATGAATACAGTGTTTATGTCAGAATTGGACAAGTTTGTGGTGGTGTTTATTGATGATATCCTTGTTTATTCTAAGAATGAAGAAGAGCATGCAGCATCTCGTAATAGTTTTAAAACGATTGAGAGACCATCAACTATATGCTAAATTTAGCAAGTGTGCCTTCCGGGCCGAAAGAAGTACAATTCCCGGGTCATGTATTATCATCGAAGGAGTTGCCGTTGACCCAAGCAAAGTGAAAGATATTCTTAATCGAAACCACCAACGATCGCTCATGAAGTTCGTAGTTTTCTTGGAATGGCGGGATATTACCGTCGATTCATTCCTCGACTTTTCAAGAGTAGCAAAGCCTATCACGGAGTTGTTAAAGAATCGGACCAAGTTTGTATGGTCACCGAGTGTGAGCGTGCTTTTCGGACATTGAAGAAAGCACTAACCACGCCCCCGTTTTAGCTCAACCGCACATTGAGAAACCATTTGACGCCTATTGTGACGCATCCGGTATTGGTATCGGTTGCGTGTTAATGCAAGAAGGCAAACTTATTGCCTATGCATCACGCCAATCGAAGCGCCATGAAGAGCATTATCCAACCCATGATTTAGAACTAGCGGCGAATGGTTCATGCTCTTAAAATCTAAGCGTCATTATCCGTTGGGTAATACTTGTCATGTATATACGCACCATAAAAGTCTAAGTATATCTTTACCCAATCGATTTGAATATGCCCGATATGGCTAGAGTTAATAAAGGATCGCGACATAGAAGTGCATTTCCATCCCGAAAGGCAAATGTTGTTGCCGATGCACTTTCGCCGGAATCCTCGTAATTGTCTTATGGCTAACATAAGGGATAGAACTCTATGTCGGAACCGGAGAAACCAGAATGTAACCTCCTAAATTACAGGGCCCACATGCACTTATCATCGTCATTAGACCTCGATCATCATGCACGAAGTTCCCAATAATCTAGAAAGTGCTATTAATCTTCCGGGTCACTCCAAGATACAACACTTTATTCAAATACATCGAGAGTACAAATGGAAGGATTACATAACCATAAGTTTACAAACCATTTGTTTAAATACTCAAACTTAAGTATTATTATTACAAGCCCAAATTATTATTGAGTAACTTTATACATATAAACACCGACAACCCCGCCTCGAGGGTTCAACTCTACTGTTCTCTTCTTCCCGGGTAATCATCATGCAAAGAGGACCAAAACAAGCCTTCTCATGACCAGCTCCTCAACAAGGGTCAAAGAACCCCGAAAGTGCGGGAGTACTCAACAAGACTTACCCGACTAAAGAAAAATAGAAGACATAATCCATCTTAGGAGTCAAGGTAAGGCTTAAGCAAGAGTCAAGAATTCTTTTGCGAGAAAAGCTTACTAATAGTGTATCCTTACTTTCAATATTTTTAATTCAGATTAGTAACTCATATACTCTAGATTATCCTATTCTAGAGCAAACATAAAATTATTATTCCAATTCTCTTTTCGCGAAAACATAATCCATCATTTACTACGATGAAAGGACGTAAGAACGGGTCTCCATAATCGAAAAGCAACGGCGATTCATGAACCGATTATACCCAAGGGGATCCCTAACCACACGACATATGTAGCACCCAAACTTGCATATATCAACCTTTTCTCGAGATTTGTCCAAACGGGAACGAGGCTGCGCCACCCGAGAGAGCATATCCCTACCCGGCCCTAATGACATTGACCAAAAGGGGTGGGTACACGCTACTCCCGCCATCTCCATCCGCCACTAGAGTATGTGGCTAGTTAGGGTCGATTATCCCAAGACGTGCCTTTGCCGTAAGGCCTCGTAAAGCGCATTTTCAAAAGTCCCGAACTTAACAATCCAAACAACGGACGGTCCTTAAACGACCAACACGACAAGCACGATGGTATCCAAATGGCTTTCAACCTACGTCCCGTCCGGCATCTCAAATTCATCACTACATCTCTTTCTTTTCCGAAAACAAAGCACCATCTTCAAATAAAACATTTTGATGAAGAAGCTTAACTAATTAAGCAGGGCTAAGCATCACTAAGCATTTTCGAAAAGAAACAAGTTATCAAGGATGGTATTGAAATAAATAAGGATGATAATGCAAAGAATTAGGTTATCACTCAACTCCTAATTACTTAATGCAACATAGCATAGACATAAGTGATATAAAACTTTTAAAACATCAAGGAAAGGTGTAATGTAACCGGGCTTGCCTTCGTTGACTGAAAAGTTTGTTCTTGAAAAACCCAAAAAACCGAACCCTCCTCAACTGATATGAAATCTCCTCATGAATCGCTCGAACTTGATACCCTCAAACTCGTTCACTACACGAAATAATGTATGCTTCAATATGATGCCATATATGTAAATATGATGCTTGAAGTGCATGAAATGATAAACACGGAAAGTAACTTTATTTCACGATAAAGTTGCAACCCAACAAAACCAACTTGTTGAACTACTCTAAAGATATCATCACCATTGCCTAAGGAGTTCTCAAGGACCATCTTATTATGATACAAACCAAGATTCACAAAACAACCCCCAAGTCACACAAAACCGAATTTATTTGACGCTAAACAAAACATGAAACACATAAAAATGATAGGGCATGAAATAATAAATAATTTAATTTTCTCAAAAACAAGCCCAAAATTTTTGTACAGGTAGATCATGTCATAAAACAGTACCAAAATAATTTTCATGATTTTTGGATAAATAAAATAATTATTAAAAATCAAGGAAGATGCATTTTTCAATTAAAATTTGTATTTTTAAATCATGCAAAAACTATTCAAATTCAAAGTTTCAAATTTTTCATGGATTCATATACTCATAAGAAGCTTCTACAAAAATTTTTAGAATTTAAAGAGCTATTTTCAAATTTCTATGAATTTTCAAAGAATCAAGACTATTCAAGATAAAGGAAATTAGATAAATCAAGTTTTAAAATTACTCTAAATTTTTAAACTAAACTTTGAAAACTCAAAATACCAACTTTGTTCAACTTTGAAAAACTTTCAAATTTGCTTTAACAACCATACCCAAATTCTTTATAAATTTTGAATAAAAGAAAAGGGGGTAAAATAAAGGATAGAAATTAGGGTTTCCTGAGTTCAATTCAAATTTGAATTTGATTCAAATTTCAGATTCCCAACCTATACTATCCAACCATCATTCAACATCACATTTAGGATCAAAAGCATCAAAAACATAAATTAAAAATTAAATCACTCTAAATTCCTTAAGCTCAAACATTTCCCTAAAATATAAACTAAATTTTAATTCAATGCAAAATTTCAAATTTTCTAATTATGCATGCTTTATGATAAACATGATGACATGGCAAGATTTTAGTTGATTAACACCGGGGGTGTTAAATATTGGAATCATTGAATATGGTATGGTAACTAATGCTATCAGAGAATCAACCATCAAGTCTCGTCCATTGATGCTCGAAGATAAGCAAAGGCATAGCACATATCAAAGAAAAAAAAGTTAGAAATGGGAAACCCACTAGTTTCGTGATTGATGAGTCGATGTGTTATGGTTTAAAGATCGACTAGTGGTACCAAAGAATCCTCGAAGTTACGCCAACAAATCCTCGGATGAGGCCCATCTAACCAGATACTCTATTCATCCCTTACCAAGATGTAATTTGAAACAAAGGTTTTGGTGGACAAAAATGAAAATTGAGATTGCCCGATATGTAGCTAAGTGTGACACTTGTCATAAAAGTCATCATGAAAGTCAGCAGGACAATTACATCCTTTGCTTGTTCCCTCTTGGAAATGGGAAGAAATCAAGATGGATTTTATTGTAGGTTTACCCCGAACAAAGAAAAGGGTTCAATTCTATCCGGGTTATGGTTGATCGACTTACCAAGATAGCCCATTTTCTACCAAGAAATGACAAGTATAAAGCAATAGATTATGCCAAGCTATATGTCCATTGGATTTTCGCTTTACATGGGGCACCAAGACATATTGTAAAGCATGTTCTTTGTTTATGTCCAAGTTTTGGAAACAGATGCAAAAGTCCCTTGGAACCAAACTAAATCATAGTTCAAAGTTATCATCCCCGCATACAGACGTACGGAAAGGGTTAATCGATTCTAGAAGACATGTTGAGAGCATATATTCTCAATTATTCTAAAAATGGGATGAATGTTTACCATTAGCAGAGTTTACCTATAATAACAGTTATCAAGAAAGTATTCAAATGGCACCTTTGAAGCTCAGATGGTCGCAGATGTAGAACCCCATTGCATTGGTCGAACCCGGAGAAAGATGGTTCTACGGAGTAGATCTAGTAAATGAAGTCGAAGAAAAAAGTGAGATTTGTGCAAGCTAAATTAAAAGAGGCACAATCTCGACAAAAGAGTTACGCAGATAAAAGACGTAGGTTTTGGAATTTGAACTAGGAGATTATGTGTATTTGAAAGTGTCGCCCATGAAAGGAGTGAATCGCTTTGGAATTAAAGGAAAACCGCACCTCGATACATTGGTCCATTTCAAATCTTGGAAAAACAGGGACCGCTTGCCTATCGACTCGATTGCCGAAAAGATTATCAACAAAGGCATGATGTTTTCCATGTGTCTCGCTTGAAGAAATGCCTACGAGTACCGTCGATCGAGTGGTTGATTTCAAGACGTTACATT
Organism: Hyparrhenia diplandra; assembly: GCA_015847255.1. Taxonomy (NCBI): domain Eukaryota; kingdom Viridiplantae; phylum Streptophyta; class Magnoliopsida; order Poales; family Poaceae; genus Hyparrhenia; species Hyparrhenia diplandra. The sequence goes on along the minus strand of JADLZK010002225.1, from coordinate 9,419 downwards.
GGAACCGTGATCCGACCTACTCTGAATATCCTATCCGGATCTTAGACTAGAAAGCTCGAGTCACCCGAAGCAAAACTATCGATGGTACAAGATCCAATGGAATCAACACTTGGAAGAAGAAGCTACTTGGGAATCTAAGACTTTCTCGACGAAAATTTTTCCCAAATTCTCACTTTCCTAATCTATGTAAATGTAAGACCTCTTTTTGTTTTATGAAATAGTTTGAGATGTGTTTGCTTGACACATTTCCCTTGCCGCTACTAAACCCTAGGCTTTAAATCTCGGGACGAGATTTCTTTAAGGGGAAGGGTCAGAACACCCCTCGGTGTTACTTTCACTAAAACATGACATGTCATCATGATCATTGCAAAGTATGCATGTTTAGCCCACCATGTGTTGCATTGAACTAAAATAAGTTTATTTTATGTTTGGTTGCATTGTCGGTCGAAAAGACGCGAGAGGAATTAGTTTTTCGAAAGTTATCCCCTTTGTCGGAAACCCTAGTTTTTAAACCCTAGTTTGTCCCCTTCTCTTTTATTCAAAATTTATCAAGATTTTGGGTATGGTTATTAAAGCAAAAGGGTATATTTTTCAAAGTTGTACAAAGTTGGTATTTTGAGTTTTCAAAGTTTAGTTCAAAATTTTAAAGTAATTTTAAATTCCAATGAAACCCTAACTACCCCCTTTTCTATATTTCAAAATCTAAGCAAAATTTCAAAAAAATTCCAAAAGCTAGTTTGTAGATCTTGTTGAGTTGAACAAAAGTCATGTACAAAGTTTTTTCAAGTTCTTACATGATTTTAAAAAGTAATTTTGAATTCAAATTTAAAATTTTGAACTGCATTTCAAAAAGTCATATTTAGAGGCCGAATTTGAAAATCTTCCAATTGTGCAAATTGTAGATCTTGAAAAATTAAGGCAAGTTACTTTTTGGAGATTTTTGAGTTTAGTTCAAATTTTGGGAGTAATTTGGAAAATTTGAAGTTAGGGTTTGACCGCTACTGATTCCCGACCTCTCCTCCTCTCGCCACCGCCGGCGCTAACGTTCGCGCCGCCGCCCACCGGCGAACCCGCGAAGCCGGCCAGCTCAGACCTTCGCGACGTCGCCGCCACCTGTCCAACCCCTCCATGCCTATAAATAGCCCTCCATTGCCGTCGTTTTCTTCTTTTCCCAATCCCGCCGCCGGAATCGCCCCCGCCGCCGCCGTCGTTCGTCGCCGTCGAGCCATCTTCCACTAAACCGACTTTCCCAGCCGCCGCCTTCCCTACCTCCCTCGGAACCCGGCCGCGACCCCTTTCGTCGCCGGACCGCCGCCGCGACCCCCTTCTTCCTCCATTTGCCGATGCGCGCCGCCGCTAGCCCCGCCGTTGTCGTCATCCTTGCTCCGGTGAGCTTTTGCTTGCCTTTCTTTGTGTTTTCCCTCCCTCTCGAAGATGTACTCGTGAACGACTCGCTTCCCTTCCAGCCGTGACCCCAAAGACGCCGGAACGTCAAGTCCGAAAGCCGCCGTCGCCGCCGTCGTCGACGACCTAGCTCGCCAGCGTCCCCGCGCAAACTAAGTCGTGTCCCAGGTTCCCGGTGAGCCCCCGGCCGCCCTCCCGCCTTTTGTTTTCCTTTTGCCCATCACCGGCGCCGAACGCGGCGCCGCGCCGTCGCGCGCGCGGTGAGCGCGCGTCGCCGCCGGTAAGCACGCGCGCGTGACACGTGAACGGTGTCGGGCGCCGTGATGTAGCTTTTGGCCGGCCCAATCGCATTCCACGGCCGCCGGTCCGCCACTTTTCCTTTGGGCCGATCCTTTACTGTTCATCGTGGGCCATGAACAAAGTCTTGGGTCGCGCCGCAGTAACAAAGCCAATTTCAGCCCAGAGCCCTTTTTCTTTTATAAAATAATTTATTCAATTTCTTTAATTTGAATAGTGTCTAATTTTTTCAAATTTTGTATAAATTCAAATACTAGCTCAAAAATTCTGAAAATTTTTGTGTAGCCTTCCCATGAGTATGACTATCCATAAAAAATTTGAAACTTGAATTTTGAATACGTTTTGACATGATTTAAAAATACAAATTTTAATTGAAAAATGCATCTTCCTTGATTTTTAATAATTATTTTATTTATCCAAAAATCATGAAAATTATTTTGGTACTGTTTTATGACATGATCTACTTGTACAAAAATTTTGAGCTTGTTTTGAGAAAGTTAAAATTTTTATTATTTCATGCCCTATCATTTCATTTGTAAAACAATTTGTTTAATGCTTTCTAACTTAGGGTTTTGGGTAGATTTTGGGTTGTTTTGTGAACCCTAAACCACACTACTGTTAGATGGTCCTTGAGAACTCCTTAGGCAATGGTGATGATATCTCGTAGAGTAGTTCAACAAGTTGGTTTTGTTGGGTTACAACTTTATCGTGAAGGAAAGTTGTACTCAAGCGTTTATCATTTCATGCACTCTCGCGCATCATGTTTATATGCATGGCATCATGTTAAGCATGTATTATTCTTTCGTATAGTGAACGAGGGTGATCGAGAAGTTGTTGATCAAGCCGCCAAAGAAGGCTATCCGGTTGACCCGAAGTTTCGAGTATTGTGATCCATCGTCCGAGTCGATATTTCGTCAATCAAGGCAAGCCCCGGTTCATTTAAACATTCCTTGTGTTTTTACAAAGCTTTATATCACTTTTACCTTATGCTTTGCATTAGGTAATAGGAGTTGAGTGACAACCTAATTGATGCATTATCCATCCTTGATTATTTCGATATCTACCTTGATAACCCGTTTTGGTAAAAATGCTTAGAACGCTTAGTCTTGCTAAATTAGTTAGACTTTTGAGTCAAAATGTGACAAGTCCCTTATGATAGCCCGAAGGGGCATTTGATGAGAAAGAATGCTATATGATGAAACCATACTGGGATATGGTGTTGAAGTTGAGACCGGTCGGGTAATTTGCACTGAGAATGGAGTCTTAGTGTAGTATTTCCGGCTTGTCAATTAAGGACCGTTCGTTGTAAGCAATGTGGACCGAGACTATGGAACGCACCTGCGCCGAGGTCTTGTGACCAATGGCACGCCTGTCAAGCGTCGCCCCGGACAAATCGAAACTAGTTCCCACACATACTCCGGTAAGCCCAATCTTGGGGGTGTCAAATCGAAACGCATAAACCGCAAGACCGGGAGTGGAGAGATGGCGGGAGTACATGTTACCCTCGTGGGTTAAAGTCCCGGATTGGAGGTGTACGGTATTCTCGGGTGGCGTAGGACGCGGTTCCGTTTTGAGTATCCAAGAAAGGGTTGATATATGCAAGCTTATGTGCTACATATGTCGTGTGGAAAGAACTCCCCAAATTGGGTTAATCGATTTCGAAATCGCCGTGCTTCTCGGATATGGAGACTTGGTTTCCCCTTACTTATTAGTTTAATTATGAAACTATGAAGAGATGGGATAAGTGATGGAATATCTACAAAGTGTGTGCTCTAGAATAAGATCACCTAGAGTAGGTGAGAAATTTTATTAGAATTAAAATGTTGAAAGTAAGGATTCATTATTAGTAAGCTTTTCTGCAAAAAGGAGTCCTTGTTTCTTGCTAAAAGCCTTACCTTGAATCCTATTAGACCAGCATTCCTGAGTCTTCTCCTATTTTCTTTAGTCGGGTAAGTCTTGTTGAGTACTCCCGTACTCAGGGTTTGTTGACCCATGTTGGAGGATCAGGTAGTCATGTCTGCAACGGACCTTGTTGTATGACGATCCATTAAGAGGAGAGTGATGATGAGTGAGAAGTGAGACCCGTGGGCAGGGTCTGTGAGTGTAACTTATGTAATAAACTTTTTACTACTCCTACTTATATATTGTAAAACATGTTTTAAATAAATGGTTGTAAAATTATTGTAATATAAGTCTTTCGCTGTTTTACTCTGATTATGTATAAAAACTGTTGTAATACTGCAATGACCTCGTAACGGATCCTGGTTGGAATAGTTAATAGAACTTTTCGGATTACGGGTGCACATATGTGACTATTAAAGGTCGTTGTACCGATAATTAGTCCATGTGGGCCCTATAATTTGGAAGGTTCTGTTACATTTGGCACCGGCCATTAAGCTTAGCAACCATCAAGTGGGTGTGTCGCCACAACGGGGACTAGCGTCTTGCAAGAAGCACGTGAACCTCGGTGAAAAATCATCGTGTCAACCTTGTTGTGCTCGTTGGAGATTTCTTGTTGATCACGGTGATTGGCTTCCACCTCTACACATCGATGTCGGTATATCGATCACTCCTCCTCGTGTATTTACATTGCAATATCTTGTGTAGTCTTGCTTAGTCTTGTTAGCTCCTAGTTGGTAATCTAGTTAGAATTGCTTGTTCACCTAGGAGTAAACTAGTGACATAGCCCTTGAGTGTTCTTAGAGATATTAGAAATATCATCTCTTGCTTGTGGCTTGCATAGATAGCTTGTAGCACCGCTTATTTAGCTACGCCATCTTTTTACTAATCCGGTAGTGTTGTTGCAAGAATTTTTAATAGGCTATTCACACCCCCCTCTAGCCATTAGGACCTTTCAAAAGTACCGTTGTAGCACTTCACCCGGAAGTATTCAGGGTATCGTAATTTCCACAGGGAACGGGCGCTAAGTCTTTCTAGCTAGCTACCTTGAGGAGGACGGAGTAGGTAAACTTGGGTAGTGAGGCTCTACTCCAACTGTAATCCCAAGGTTTAAGTACCTTCACCTCTACAAGCTTACTTCGGGCACCGGATCGCACCTGGTCTGCCAGGTGATGCCGGCCTCCAGCTCTACTCTATAACCGGACGTGGAGGGGTGCAAAGGACGAACATGGCTATCACCACCTGTCGCCTACCTCACTACCATGGGCTACACAGCAAACGAAGGTGACTCACAGCTTAGACACCATGTCCACGCTATTTGCCACTACTCTAGCGTTGGCCAGGAACATCCGTCTTTATCAGGAGTCCTCTACTAGAGCAATCGTCCGAGGACGAACAACGAACCCGCAAACTTGTAAAGAGAACGATAGCTTAAGCTTGAAGAAAACAATGTAAAGATAGAACACGAACGTCTTACTCAATTGATTCGACGATCGTAGAGGTACAAGTGTAGAAGCGGGAGCCGACAGATCCGGCACTCTGTCCACCCGATGTACAAGAGCAAAGCCGATGTACACTAAGTAGAAGGGGTCGCTACTCCGCCCTTCTTCTACACTCTTTTCCCTTCTCTCTCTCCCTTCTATATAGAGTCTACTCTAATGGAATGGCACTACTACTCTTCTCAATTGTGTATGCATGATGGACTTGAAGAATGATGAAGATCATGGATGCTTGAAGGAGAGGGTGGAGCCATCCTTAAGTAGTGGAGTAGGGTCGGTTTGCTGGCGAATATTAGGAAAGCACCCCATGCAACTGCCTCCTCGTGCATTAATGATACCGCCGTAAAAAGGGCGGTTTGGTTTTGGCGGTTTTATGGGTCCCGGCCGACCCACTTTCAATCCCCGGCGGACCGGGCCTGGCGCCGTTCAAACCGCCTTTCGGTGGTGGGTTCCCGGGCCGGCCCACGTCCGTAGTTGAGGGGTGCTTTGGTCCAATTGTGTTCCCGACGTGTTGGGTTTGGTTTTGCTTGTTTGTGCCTTTGAAAAGCGTATTTTGGTCATTTTCGTATTTGTCCCCGCAAAACATATATTCTAGCAAAACTTGTGGAAGTGTTAGTCCAAAGCCCTATTCTAGAGTTGATAGAGAATATTTATCATGTTTTATTCATATTAAGTTGGCGGTAGAGAAGGGGTTAAGCACCGCCAACAATATACAAGTTTAAAATAGAAATGCACTTTTGATATATTGTGTGAAGACTAGTGCTCAATTCAGATTTAGTGAAGACTATAGTGCTCAATTCAAGCGCGAAAAATTGAAAACTATGTTCATGATATTCTGCATATATGTGTGTTGTATATAGAAAATGGCTCTTATAAAGAAAAGTTTCCAAATCGAGAATTTCTTCAATACGAACTTACTACCACCTAGTGACGATTTGGTACATTACTTGTTTTGAGGATTGAGGATTCGAGGAGGAATTTCTACCAACATATGCCTGATATATATTACATATTAATTAATATGTATAAACAAGAGGAGAGACAATAAACAACATTTATGATTCTAACTTAGAACAAACTTAATAGCATACATAAATATTTATTAATATATCACTAGGGTTCTTATTCAAAATTGTATATTTTGGCTCACCATTAGGCATCCACTTGTGAAAACCAAAGCCTAAAACCAAACCTGATAAGTTTCAGATCCCAAAACACGAAACCGCAAGATTGGGGGTATTGAACCTGAACTTGAACCCAAACCTCGCTTGGACCGAAATATGTGGAGCTTTAACCTAAAATAGCTCCACTGCCATCTGAAGTTGTTCTTAATTTATATGGGCACAAGATACAACATACGATGGGTGTGAGGGTGGTTTGGGAAAATAGAGAAGTGGGTTAGAAGAACCATTTGTTCAACGTGAGACAAAGGTTTGGTTTCGCAGAAAAGGCAAGTTGGGGTCACGATAGGGCATGTAGCCTAGTTGATGGAGCCACATTAACCTCAGGGTGTGGGTTTGACTCTATGTGGAAGCGCATATTTCATGATTTAACAAAGTTTGTGTTTTCAGTGGTAGATCATATTGTTGCCGATAACGAGGCATCTGTGATGACTTCGTCAATCTCATGTATTTACTAAGCCAATCTTCAACTGCTTGCGGTATGACATGGTATTTTCGCTCTTTTGCACTAGCCACGTTAAGCTCACCTTTCCCCGATGAAGGCTAGGCTCAATTTAGAACCAAGTATCATTTAGATACAAATATTGGGTATAGATATAGGAGAAAACTATCGAGTAGGTGGTAGAATCATAATCAACGAAATTAAACAAAACAATGAATTCACATCTTTCCCTGCAGGCATAGTTTTGCTGATGTTTTGAATTTTGTTATAAAACATGTTGCCAGCGGTTTGGACCTTCCCCTCTCCGTCTCTCACGATGAACATAGTGGATGAAAAGTAGAAAGTAGACACAAGATAGGGAGACCATTCTTTATTCATCTGAATATTCGTGATTACAACATAGAGCTCCCACATATATATAGTCATGTCAAGGCCTAAGAGTTTCGGTAAGAGCCCACATACAAATGGACTAGGATTAGGATTCCTCCTTCTCCTTTCCTTCTAGGACAAGTCCGTGTGTTTTACAACACTCCTCCTTGGGCGATTACCACGATATGCATATGTCTCATTAAAAACTCCATCTGAAAACCCAGTGGGAAAAAACGGTTCTTGGAGAAAAGAGTACATCACATTCGTTAATTGTATTGCACATGTTGTCTCATTAAAAACCTTGTGTGAGAAACCTTCGAGTAAAAAAAAAACTCACATAGAAAAAAGAGTACAACATTTAACCTCCTTGGTCATATATTATTCAGAATATTCTATTCTTTATTAATAGATATTGATCTTCATAATCTATGCATAAACTTCAGTGTTTTAGCAAATGATCTACTTGATCATTGTAATTCTAGTGGTTTACCTTAAAGGAAGATTCAATAAAATATGCTCCCCCTCATAAAGCCAAACTTTAAACTTTATTGTTCAAACCACACTTTTTTATAAACGTGTGTAAATAAAAGTTGACTCATAATTCTTCCATGAATTATATGGGAGCAATATGCTTCATGCATAATGACCACCAATTAGTTGTGCAAAACAAATAAATATTATCCTTCAGAGAAATAAATCCTTTTAGAGGATTATGAGGGTAAATTAATATTCAATATCTTCTAGATAGTGTATTAAATTTTTGGGTGGCGGGTACTGCATGGGCTGCTGCCGTGTAGGGGCATACTTGCAAACCGGCACATCGAAAGTTCAGGGAGCTGTCCAGCTTGCAATGAAGGATGCGAGGACATCAAACATTTGTTGTTTTTATGCAAACGGGCAAATGATATATGGCAAAAGATTGGTGCTTGGCAGGACATTCAGAAATACATGGCAGTGGATCGATCGGGGTCAGTTGTGGTGGCAGTGATAATTAATAGATCGAGACCACTAGGGCATTTGAATGACTTGGGATTGGCTGAATTAATCTTAACAGGCAGCTGGTATATATGGTGGGAGCGAAGAAAATTTGTCCATGGTGAGACAATCCAATCACAGATGAGAAGTGCTTTATCTATCGTGACCTTGACAACAAACTATCAACGAGCTCTGAATAAGAATGCCAAACGTGCTGATGGATGGAAGACACCGCCGGAGGGAACTTTGCTTCTGAATATTGATGGCGGCTACAGACCAGAGAGGGGAGATGGAGGCACGGGCGGGATTATTAGAGACTCTGCTGGTACGTTTATAGCTGCATCGTATTGTTATCTTGACCATATTGTGGATGCCCCAACAGCGGAGGTGTACGCTCTAAGAGAAGGGCTCCTGTTAGCCCAATATATTGGTTGCCAACGACTCATCATTCAGTCTGATTGTTTGGAGGTGGTGGAGACAATGAAGCAGGGAGGTTTTTCAGCACTGTAGGTGCGCCAATATATGATGAATGTATGGTACTATGGAAGGATTTTAACTCTATCTCTATAGATCATTGTAATAGGGATATCAATAGAGTAGCGCACAATTTAGCGAGTTTAGCTATTGAGTCAAAGAATTCTTGTATCTGGATCGGTGAACCCCCTAGCTTCTTTATTGAAGCTCTGGTGAACGATGTATCTATGTTTTCATCAAATCAATAAAGTACGCCAGATGGCTTCCTAAAAAAAAAAACTTATACTAGAGTTTAGATACTTATAATTTATCCTTAGTGGCATTTTTAAATTGTATTCTATAAATCTTTGAGATTTTGATTGTACAAATCCAGCCTTTGTATTTGGCATTTAGGGGATAATTCAATTGCCAAACCACCATTATTCTTATACCTTCTATGGTATATAGAGGATATTAACACTACATTGCTAGCTTTTCATACACTTTCTAAGTGTTTCGATGACACCTTCACGGTGTTTATGATCCCTCATTTTATTTCTCTCGAGTCTAAATTTACTTCAGGGGGATGAATGTTGCTTATTCAAGAATTGACTGGTAAATAATTCATGGATTAATTCATTCAAGGATGTACTTTCATTCTTAGTGAATTATTAATCTCTTCTGTGAGATATATCTCTACTGCACGAGATGAGTCATATACACAATGACATTGAGTTATTCACTATAAACGTGTGTAATCCTTCTAGGACATGCTCTTCTTGAGACTTGAGTATTCATTTAGGAATATATATACGTTAGACTTTAATACTTAGTATGAGATTTCTACAAGTTGCGATTTACATTCTTCGGGAATTATATGGATTTTCATAATCCACTAAT